>OW052220.1:183803459-183955288 GCA_932526605.1 Nephrotoma flavescens | reverse complement strand
TATATATATATATATATATATATATATATATATATATATATATATATATATATATATATATATATATATATATATATATATATATATATATATATATATATATATATATATATATATATATATATATATATATATATATATATATATATATATATGTATAAAAGTACACAGAAGGTAAAGAAAATGATTTTTCAAGAAACAAGTCAAATTTAAACCTAAAAAATAACGAATTTTGGTTACCCTGCAAACAATTTTTCCATACAAAAATAGCGTCTATTCTGTAGTTCAGTACATGGATTCCGGTTTGATGGAATTTTTTAGTGGGATGGAATTTTGAACTAATCGAGATTTTTGGATTCCGGTTCAGTGGAACCGGAAAATAAATTCCACTTTTGTGGAATGAAATGTCAAATTATCTCGTCGCGGAATTTGAAGCAAAAATAAAATTATTATATAGTGGAATTTCAAGTGGATAAGACGTAAACGTACATATACGTACATATACAACGTACATATACGTACATATACAAATAATCCATAAGATATTTATATTTCCATTATTAAATAATGCCTATTTAATAAAATAATATACCTAATTAAATAATATATATATATATATATATATATATATATATATATATATATATATATATATATATATATATATATATATATATATATATATATATATATATATATATATATATATATATATATATATATATATATATATATAATAAAATATTTATATATATATAGATTTATATTAAATAATATTATTAAATATTAAATTATTAATAATTAATTAAATTTAATTTTATTTATATAAATATATATATATATAATAAATTATTTATTATATATATTATTATATATATTTTTAACGCTTTTAATTATTTAATTGATTTATTTGCTACAATTTAATAAAATTAAGAATGTTTGGTTGTGTAGTCGCAAAAATAATTAAAATGACAGAAATTTTCCTTTTTTGGACATTGAACTCGATTTAGAACTAGTACTAAAAATGTTATCTCGAATAAAAAACGAGACTCCCAATTTATGGAATGAAATTATTTAATGAGAAAACGAAATTCGAGATAATCAAAAATCCCATTTTAATTTATTCCATCTCATTTAACCGGAATCCATGTACAGAGTGGTAGAAAAGGTAGAAAAATGGTCGATAGGTAATTTTCTTTTTCTCTTGGTCTAATCAATGTCGGTTCTGGGTCAATACCACCGAATAGATATTACCATATATTAAATAACTTATATAAACGACATTCGTGTTCTTTTTTTCTCTTAGCTTATCGCATTTACTGTAATTAGATTTTTTGCCACGATGTCGCTTTTGTCATTTTTTCGAACTTTTTTCGAAAAATTGCCGTTGTTTGTTTACTGTTTTCTTTGGACAACTAAGATAAACAGTTGAAAATGTTAAATTTAGTTTCACTTTTTCACCTGCTGTGTTGATTTTCGAGTTTTTTAACGAGTTTATTAAAACAGCTAACTTCACTCTTGTCTTATAGAAAAAAGATTTTGAAACACGATTTTACAAGGCAATGTCCTATATTGATACTATTTAATATTTGATATTACACAGAAGCGCCATTGAGTAGACGAAGAAAAAATTACCTATCGACCATTTTCCTACCTTCTTTACGATTCTGAACTGTAATTATTTTAATATTTATTAATATTTATATTAATATATTTAAATTTTAATAATTTATTTAATATTTAATATTTATTAATATATTTCAAATTTAAAACTCAAAAATAAAGAATTTTTCCTTCTACATATTGGGTACCCACACTGCAAATAAATTTTCTCCGATCGTAGGAAAAAATATATCTTTCCATTGTTTTTTCGAAACGAAAAGCTCATGATTCCAGTATGTTGAATTTGCTGCAATAAGTAATAATAGGCCGGGAATATATTCCCGTATGGATTTTTAATGTTTAGAACAAATAAAAATACACTTATAAGGCCAAACGCATTTATTTATTTTAATTTAACAGTATACATAATAATCAATTTTTATTTGATAAATCTATACCAAACTAATTATGTGTCAGGTATAGGAGTTTAATTTTACTTATTTGTAATATTAACGATTATCGTACAATTAGTCCAATTATTGAACATTAGCGGATTAGTAGTATCGCATCCCAGCATTGTTGTTGATATATTGATATTAAAATCATTACATTACTTGCATCGGTTGTTTCATTATCCGTTGTATCGAAAATCTTATGAGCAACTTAAATTTTATTGAATGGATATACCCTTCAGCAACAGTCGATGACTTTCATCCTCCAAATCTTTTTAAGCATGTTAAATCTGCGCCATTATCAACTAAAATTGTCGCAGATGAACGGCGGAAACGGTGCCCTGTGTATTGTTTTGCGTCTGACAATTTTAAAAAAGTAGCAACAATTTGTGGCATTTTACCAAACTGATGTATGAAAACTACTTGTTTGAAACCTTTACCATTTGTGTGTTTGAAAAAAAACGCAAAGAATTTAAATCTTTTGGACGCGAAGCTATATATTTTCTGTAATATTCTAAATAAGTTTCGATGACGATAAATGATCATGGTTTATTTGACTTGTTATTCGGGATTTTAACTAAAAGTTTAGAACCCAAATCACTAATGTCAGTAATTTCCATGCGGTCTAGTTCATCCCGTCGATAAGCACCAGCGATTCCAAAAATTAACGCAACCCACAAAAAACAATCAACATATTACATACAAAAATATTGCAGTGTGAATTGTATTTTATCCGAAAACATATTTGAATTTAATGTGTAAATACAAATAATAATTGTTTTAAATACCTACATGCTTACTTTAGTAACTAGGAACGAATCATCTGAAGCTTCCGAAATGAATTGTTGAACATATTCCATAGTTAATATTTTAGATTTCGTAGCTTTATATCCGTCAGATTTGCGTTTCAAGAAGACACGTAATTTTTGGTATTTTGCAATATCCAAATTATTTTTAACCACTAGCATCGACCTGATCATTAGTTTGACCATAATGTGGATGATTTCAATTTTGTAGACAAATCAGCGAAATATGCCAGAATGACGTTAGTCGGCGGGGTACAAGATAAGGATAATTCGCTTTCACTGTCCATATCCCTTAAATTTCGTTCACACGTTTTTTATAAATCAAATAGGTACACAAACTTGACAACTTTTGAAGAAAAAAAACAAAATGTATTTATGTCTTATGATGTCGTGGCTGAAAGCAATAATTTTATGTTATTTTCGTTTTTTACTTTGTTTTGATTTCTTAATATGATAATTAATGAATAATACTAAAAATTATTTTGAGTTTATATTCGTTTTAAAGTCCGATCGGAGAAAAAATAGTATGTTCAACTCGGAGGAAAAGTGCATTCCCGGACTCCCGTGGTTGCCAATTTCCACTATCGTCCGAGAATGCAGTACTTTTCCTCCTAATTATACAATATACTATACCGGTCTTTTCGCGAAGCAAAGTCAAAAAAATGAGTCGATATTAATTTTTCCATACAAAAATTGCGTTATGAAGGTTTTGCCTATTCTGTGTGCCAATACAATAAAGCCCTTATTCCATGGGGAAAATCTGCTGTCAGCAAAAATAAAAGCTAGCTAATATAGATATTACTGGTTGTGTACGAAACAAAAAATGTTGTCAGTAAAATTTTACTGAGAGAATAGTTGTGATGGTGTTAGTGTGCTGCCATAATGAGCCATAAAAAAATGTAAACTCAAGTATTTTTTATGGCAACATTGTTCACACACCTACAAAAAATGTATGTAAAGACAAAAAAATATTCTCACACTCAAACAAAATAAATCGCTCGCCATTTTTATAACCTAATGTAAATTTGTTTTTTTTTCGAGTAAGTTTGTTAACTTTAGTGGTTTTTTTTGTGGTACTCGTACATACATATATAAAAATTAAAATATATAAAAAAATCGAAATGTACGAAAATAAACATTTATTTATTTATTAATTTATTTATTTATTCCCACATATTTTACAATTTTGTGAGCCGCACACCTCATTTTGAAGATTTCACCTCATTTACAATGACGTAAGCGTGTAGTTAGTTTGGTCGAAGTTTAGGTTTTTCCTTATTTTGTGCAAGCCGTTTCACTTTTCATTTTCTACTTCTAGACCTCCGATACATGTTTCACACATTTTGCCGCACACAGATTAATTTTTTTCGGAATTTTTCCATTCTCCAGAATTTGCAAATGTGGATTTCTCGTAATATATATCCAACGGCCTCTAATTTGTATAGAATTTTTATTTGAAAAATAAAAATAAAATATAATTTAATTTAAAGTATAGAGGAAGAAAACAACTACGACTCGACACGAAATTCAAAGCCTTCATGTACAAATTTAATCTTTTATAAAATTTTTACCATAAAAACATCGAATTCAGGCATTACATGTTGACAATTGTTTTCATCTGCAAATTTTTGCAGGTACATAAGTAACATCCTATATAAAAAAATCCAATATGCGAGAAAGAAATAAACATATGTATATAATACTAATGTCATCATTTTTTCATAGCATTATTATTATTTTATTTTTAATTAATTAAAATGCGAAATTTACATTTTTATCTATGGCGACTTTAATTATGAATTTTGTATTGACATTTATAAATTAAAAACAATTTTTTTTTGTTAATTTTAAATCGTTGCCATGATCGAATATATTTTATGACAATATTTTCATTTTTATAGTGGTTTTGGCGGTGTGTAGTGACTCTAAACGCGCATCCAAATAGAACTCCTTATGACTTTTTCCTTACAGAAAAGTTTGAAAAAAAACTTGATATTTTTTTTCTCAAGTTTTTTTTTTCATATTTTTCTGTAAGGAAAAGTCATAAGGAATTCTATTAGGGATGCCTTGTAAGTCTTCTGTAAAATTTTGTTTGGATATATTCCTTTTCTTCTTTCAGGTGGAAATAGTCAATGTTATACCTCTTACATTTTGCAGGAATGGGAATATGCACAAAATGCGAAACGAGTTTACGTTTGATTTTTCGCCTTTTAGTTTTGTCCGACAGTTTTATAGCGATTATGCACAAATCGACAAAAATAAAATCCAAGTATAACAAAATTCAACTTTTTTGTCATTTTTCGAAGTAAAAACTTATATTTAGTTTCGACTTTGTCTTAGGCCGTGTCCCAAACACCGACTTATTTGCTTATACCGACTTTTTCAAATAAGTCTGCTATCGAGGTGACTTATTTTGAAAGCAAAAAACTTATTTGATCATGTAAACAAGCAATATACATTTGATCATGTAAACATGAACAATTCAACAAATTGTCAAATATTATCAATAATTTTCAAACATTAATGATATTCCACTTAATTAATAACTATTAATACAATATTGTCTTAATAAATTAATATAATTAATAGATTTTAGAGATATAAAAATATTATAAAGAGAATTAATAGAGGTGAAGCTTGCATAAAATATTGTAGCTTGCGCATTTTGCGCATCTCCAGCTACAATAATAAATTTTCATCGTGTTTTAATAACTCAAGACACATTTTTATGTTTTTATTTATTAAATAATTGATTAAAATAAATTATTTTTTGTGCATTTTAATTTTTTTATTTTATTCTTAGGCCGTGTCCCAAACTTAGAATAAGAGACCAGGGGCGGAATCATGAACGCCGCACGGAAATTTTAGACGGTAGAGAAATTTTATATGGAAAGCAGTAATAATTCTACCGGTTTTATTCTGTTGTTTCAAGAAAACCTTACAAATTCGTTCGATTGCTATAAAGCTGGCGAATGAATTATTTTTTTCTGGCTTGCTATTTGTGTTTTTTTGCGAAACAATGGAACAAAACCGGTACAATTATTGCTGTTTTCCATATAAAATTTCACTACCGTTTAAATTTTCCGTCCGGCGTTCATGATTCCACCCCAGAATGAATGATAGCAGCTGTCAAGTGAGTCAAATTCGAAGTGTAAAAGAGAATGCATATAAATCAATGGGTCGTATTTAGAATTTGTTCGATCGAAATTAACAACTACGCAAATTCACAATTATTTTTATTCCAACACACAATTATTTTTATTCCAATATAGCATTAATTGTTTTTATTTTCGGTAAAAAATTGTACTTATAGTATTCCAAAATAAAAAGTAATTATGAAAAGAAAAGCACGTAGAATATGTACGTAGCAATAAGAAAAATGCGACACTGTAATATAACATCGGTTTACAAAGAGAAAAAATTCAAACAACAACAACCAAAAAATTTTTAATTATTTTTTTCTGATTTCTAAATAAAAATATGGATAATTTTATTACAAATCACTTTCCTTCTACCATAATTTTCATTTTATTTTATATAAACACTTTATAGATGGTAAGAAATTCCTTTTCGAATTTTTCGAGGCGCATTCTGACAACATTTCACTAAACACTTCATTTCAATGTTTCAATCAAAAGTTTTCAAAATTTATTTACAAAAACGATGCACTATAATACACGATTCACTGTTTTATACTTAATATTTTTTTTATTTTAATTAATAATATCACGATTTTTTCAATACACAAAATTTAGCACGTAAATTTTTACAACAACTAAAACTTGTTCGGTTGGCTTTTTTTTTGACATTGGAGACCGTCATATGCATTTTTTATATAACCATCCTGCTCTGGCGTGACTCAAATGAAATAGCAAATTTTATATGGGAAAAAAAAGTTTCTACTTATTTTATATAAGGAAATTTTCAACCCTGCAAAGTTGACAGCCATTTTTTGTTTTGCACAGCAACTTGTTTGTTTTGAAAACAAACATTACTTTGTAATGTCAAAATGTTGTGCTAATAAATAGCCGTAGGATGATTTTAATATTAAACATCGCCATTTTTCAATTATTCATGTTTTTTAATATAGCAAATTTTTTTAATTGGTTTAAATTGCTGCTTCCAGAAAATAATGAATATTTTTAATAGCAAAACTATTTGCGTCGTATTTTTCCTTTGTAGATTTTAGTTTTGCTGCCGTTCTGGTCATTAACCAAAAATCTCTTGCAAATTAGTTTTATTTATGTTGTTATTAAAAGATTTGTTTTGGAAAACGTTATATTTACAAATGAAAATAACACTCAAATACTACTAAATGATACAAAAATTTCCCTTTGCAAAAACTTGCAAATAGAAACCATAGGTTAGTTTACAATAAAGTTTCTTTCGACTTTTACCTCATACTTCGAAGGGAAATACGATAGCTCAATTTTGAACTTCGTTTTGTTATACTTGGGAAGGCGAGAAAATTGAGAAACTACGGATTTAGCTGTCAAAATGTCATTTTGTGTTTAAAATAATTTGTGTCAGTTTGCGGTTTAGTGTTGTGTTTATGCACGTACGCAGGGGGGGGGGTTACTGGGGGGTTTAACCACCCCATGATTCAACAATAGAAAAAAGTAAATCCTGAATCAACAGCAACGCGACTCAAACAAATATGTCCCACACGATGGATTCAACGCTGAGAGTCTGCCTTAGTATTTCTGGAGCTTCAAAAAGCTGCAATCTTTGCGATGGAAATTATTTTTGATTGGGATGACAAAACAACTTCTTCTTCTGCGATTCAGCTTCTATCTGTTATTAGGAATACTGAATTTCAAGTATCTCTTCATGTGCTTGCCAAGGTTTTTGGTATAACCCTGCCACTAAGTCGTTCACTACAAACAATAAATCTGGATCTGGCCGCTGCAATCGAACTGGCAAAAGATGTTGAAGATGTGCTAGATGAAATACGACGCGAAACAGAAATGCAATTTAATGTAATTTTCAGTGACATCAAGAAAATATGTGACCAGCTTAATGTAGAAATACGAATTCCTCGTCTAGCCGGAAGACAAATTCATCGCTGCAACATTGCAGTTGAAAATTCTGAAGAGTATTATCGAAATGCCATCCTTATACATTTTCTAGATTCTACAAAGATGCAAGTTCACGATCGGTTTCTGAAACATAAAAATATATTGCAAAGTTTTATGTGTCTTTTGCTAAATGAACAAAATTTTTCATTGGAGCACGAAAAATCTGCAAAAATCCCTTTGGAAAAATATAAAAGTATTACGAACTGCAGCATAGTTGAGGGCATTGATGAACTGAAGCTATGGTGGCGCCATGCTATAAATTCTTCGGATACACCAAAAATGCTCATACTGCATTTTTATCATGTGACGAATCAATTTTCCCAACTGTTCGAAAATTACTTCAAATATTTGTAACACTATCGGTTACAACATCAAGCAGTGAACGATCTTTTTCAACATTGACACGAGTCAAAACGTATTTACGCAACACAACGAATGAAGATAGACTAAATGGATTAGCGTTACTTAATATTCATCGTAATGTCGCGGTTTCTGTTGATGCAGTTCTAGATGAACTAGCAAAAAGTTCACGTAAATTAGAAATTCGCTTGTAGTAGGTAATTATGAAAAGAAAAAATCTTTGAACTTCAGGCTTAAGTTCTATCGATCTTTAATTGTTTCAGAAAATTGTCTTTTGCTAAATCTGCCATTTTTATTTTATTTTATAAGAAAAAATATATATTTTTAATATATATATAATTTTTTATTAACTTTTCTTGATGAATTTTTTATTAATTTTTGTTATATAATTTTTAATATATTAATTTTTCTTTAATTGTTAAGTTCTTTCTTGTATAGTTTATGTTTTTATAGTGAAATAAACTAAAATATAATATATATTAGCTAGTTCTATTACGTGAATTTTTTTTTTTATAAAATATGTTTTCTGCAAACCCCCATGGCTTCATCCTGCGTACGCGCCTGGTTGTGTTCAATTTTTTTTTAGTTTTTAGTAATATTTTAATAAGACAATTTGCCCATTGCTATTGTTTTTGATAAAAAAAAACAATATGAGAATTATCCGGTCTCATCTTAGGGATGATTTACACCTTTTTATCGATGGTACAGTACAAGGTAGTTAATAAATAATCTTATAAACTTTATTGATATATATAATTAATGTAATATTTAATCCTTAAGATTCTAGGAACGATATCCACTTCAGAAAGGTTTATTAATTAATTTAATTAATAGTATCGATCGAGGTCCGAGGAATATTTTCCAACCCGTACGTGTCATACCGCAATACCGAAAAGAAGACATGTTAATGTGTTTAAAGAAGATATGTATGCAAATAATGCAAAAAATAAAAAATAAATAAAAATATATATTTGCAGTATGTATTATATTACCGACATTAAATTTAAGTACTCTTTTTTAACGTTTTCTCACTATGGAATCGGTCGGAAATAAAAGCGAGAGCGAGTGTCTACTCACATAGTGCATAATCCAAGTCCAGAAGAAAAATGTTTGTCGCATGTAAATCGAGTATTATCGTCATACCGATATCCAGTTGGAAATTTGTCAGCATGCATGTGATCAATTTTTTACGAAAGACGTGCCTTGCTCTTTCCTACTTATTTTTCTAAGTGCGTAAGAAAAAGACAAAAAATACTTTCTGGTCGATTTTTAATGGTATGTTGACTAATGTGAAGTTCTTTCGGAAAAAAATATTTGATGTAAATCAAAAATATTTGATTGAAATCAATTTTTTACGTTCTTTGCGACACCAAAATGACAGATAGATTTGATTTAAATCAAATTGTAATTTTTTGAAGGATTTGATATTTTTTCGATTTGATCGACACTACCACCACTAAACATTATTAGTGCGCAATTTTTATATTTTGCTATTTAAGTATTTTTTTTGCTGTATCCAAGTGTGTTTTATGTAAATTAATATATTAAACAAATTAATAAGCATATTTAGTATTAATTATTAAATATAACCTATTTATGCCATAACTTTGTTTTTCAACAAACACGTTGCCTGTATTGCACAAGTGCGTTTAAACAAAATATGCATAAGAAAACCAACAACAAAAGATGATCGTTTACGCGCTATTAACCTACACACTGCCAACAAGAACAACAACAACAAAAATTACGTTCTTTGGCAACTGGAAAAATTTGATTTATTTTTTCGTACCATAGAACTTCACATAAATGATTTAGTGATGACAACCCAAGTATAACAAAACGAAAGTAAAAATTGAGCATAGTATTTTCCTTCGTTTTCATCCAAAATTAACGAAAGTTAAACTTCACATCAATACCAATACAAAACAGGCCATTTCTTATTAAAATCTTGTTTGTATATGTAAATCCAAAAAGAAATGAGAATTCCATACAAAACGAAAAAAAAATACATGGCTACAAAAAGACAATTTCATTATTTGCAATAAATAATTTGTATCGCTCAAGTTAAATTGAATAATACATTGCAAGAAATAAATAAGGATATTTTGTTATTGAATCATTTAAAAAAAAATTGTATTGAGAAAACTTTTCATTCAGTAATATTCCAATTAAACCAGCAACTTAATTTTACACCGTAACAACAAATAAAATAAAAACAAAAATACACGAGATTGTGTACTGCCGCTCTTGCATGCTTTTAGTAAACCAAAAAATATGTTGAAGGGGATGGGTGTACGTCTTTGCGTATGACAACAATAAATTTTGTTTTTTATTTTTGTTCAAATAAAACTTGATTTTTCATTAATACGGTGTAATAAACAAAAACACATTTTAATCAATCAATACTAATGATGAGTCCAAAAGCGAAATTTAGTTGGTTGTACATAATAACTAAAAAAAAAAAAAATCCAATTTTATCGACAATTGGATTTTTTTTTTGTGGGCTTATGTAAAAGTTACAGTAAAGAATAAAAATTACGATACAGTTTATCGACGATATTGAAACTTAGGAAGGCAAAATATCACACATAATAATTTTGTATATTATGTGTATAGTAAAATATTCCTATGTGACTGACGACGAAATTTACATTGAATTTGTCGATTAATTAGATTTTTCGATTAATTGTTTAAATAAATCTGCAATAAACGTAATTTTTTAAAGCAACTTTTTTTAATTTTGATAATTACAGTTTAACTAAACACTTTTATGGTACCCTTTTTATGTTTCATTTTATGGTCGAAATATTTGAGGAAATAATCCGTCGAGATATATTGTTTAATTTATTGCACAAAATACAGTACAGAAAAAAAGGGTTTGTTTAGTTTAATGGCACACACTACATAGCAGGTTAGCCAAATAATATACGAAACACAAACGAATACAAATATAATTTGTATTGTAACATACAAAATATTATACCCTTTAATCTAATGTGAAATTCTTTCGAAAAAAAAAAATAAATCAAATTTTTCCAGTTGCCAATAAAAATAAATTTTTTTGTTGTTGTTCTTGTTGGCGGTGTGTAGGTTAATAGCGCGTAAACGATCATCTTTTGTTGTTGGTTTTCTTATGCATATTTTGTTTAAACGCACTTGTGCAACACAGGCAACGTGTTTCTTGAAAAAAATAATTATGGCATAAACAAGTTTATATGTAACAATTAATACTAAATATTATTATTTAATTTGTATAATATATTAATTTACACAAAACACATTTGGACACAGCAATAAAAATAATTAAATAGTAAATTATAAAAATTGCGCACTAATATGTTTGGTGGTGGTAGTGTCGATCAAATCGAAAAAATATCAAATCCTTCAAAAAATTACAATTTGATTTAAATCAAATCTATCTGTCATTTTTGTGTTCCAAGGAACGTAAAAAATTGATTTCAATCAAATATTTTTGATTTACATCAAATATTTTTTTCCGAAAGAACTTCACGTAAAATTCATTACACAAATAAAATGTGTGAAATTAAGTTCATTATTTTTCTTCGGTACTGTATGTTCGTGAAACAAAACCAAAACAAATAACTTGTATTATTTGTTGGCGAGAGCCAAGAGAAATTAAAAATCTTATACGCGCACGTGTCATTGAAAAATTGTGTTGTTGCTTTTATCAGTAAGTTGCTAAATGAAAAGTTACTCAATAGGGAAATATTTTTATTGGAAATGTTTCTCAAAATATCAATATTTATCGTGATCCTTCAGATAAATTATGTTTGTAGATAATAAAGCAGATTTATTGGGACAAATGAAGATTTTTTTTTGTCCCATGTAATTTTTTACCTACTCGTATGGCACCCGCGTTTTTGTTTGGATTTACCTATACAAGCTCATGGAACTTTTTTATATAGAAAAAAGGCCTATTATGTAGTGGTATTGTTCACATTATAATGATAGTGTTTGTAGCGTATATGTATACTGTGTTGTTACTACTGTATACTGTGTTAACGCAATTTTTCTTTCGTAGGAATGTGTATAGCGTGTAATGTACATGGTTTGTTTTTATTTTTCATGATCACGGCATGAGTTTGGTAATTTTATAAAATTTTGTTAAAAAAATTTAAAGATGTACGTTAATTTAAATAAAATTACATCAAAATATATTTTATATCTATTCAAATATTGTTTTCATAAATTAATTAATTTCTAGTTCAGTTTTAAGTTTTTAGGTAGAAAACAAATGCGAAAATAATAAACTTGATGTGCAATAATCATAGTACCTATTTGGAAAATTATTTAAACTTTTAATATTACAATCAAAGAATAATTTCAAATTGTGTAATAATAAAAAATAATTAAAAAATTAACTAAAATATAATTTAGATTCGTATATAATATGTATATATGTATGTATATTTTTATACCGCAAATTTAATAAAATAAAAATATTCATTTTAAACCTAAATTTTTATTTTGCTCTCACATTTGGATGCCGCCATCTTTTTCTTCTAACATTTTCAAATATAACATTTTACATTCATGCACAACCTCGCTCCCGCCATTTTGTTTTTTGTCTTTTCTGTTCACACATACATGTATACAATTCTCCTTTATTGAGTTTCGTTCAGTTTCGAATAATCGCGACACGTTTCATACGTTTTATTTTAATAAATTGCAACTCAAACTTAGAAAAATACTAGACTAAGTTTAGTACTTAAGTACGAATATCGCCAGGAAAATTGAAAGTAAAAATACTTGGGAAGCCATATTAGTTTCTCATATGATTTGTCCAACTGCAGCCCACGTTCGACGACAATTGTGAGACATGTCTTCTTACATGAAAAAAAATTCCACTTTCTTACGCGAAACATATATGATAAGTCTTCGGTCTTTCTTATTCTATCAAGTACTTTTAATATGGCGTAGGTAAACAATCGAGAGGATTGCAATAATTTCCATGTCATATGTTCTTTCTTTGTGACAACGCCATTATATTATAAGGTGTTAACAGTTTGTTTATGAAGTTGGTAAGTAAATATTTTGTAATTGATTTAATTGAAAATTTTTTAAATTGTCACCAAAGTGTTTTCATTTTTTTTAGGTTTGGTAAAAATGCAAAGCTCACCCATTTGGATTACCAGCACACATACGAAAAGATGACCACTATTTTTTAATGTTAATTTATAATTATAATTTATGTAATTAAATAAAATTAGAAATATTAGTCTTCATTTAAATAAAATGTTTCATTATATATACACATATTATGTACATACATTAAATTACTTCAGATATATCATATATTATTACTTCAGATATATCATATCATTTCAGATATATCAAACTATTCATCTGAGACATGTCATATATTCGATTCGTCTATGACTTCTCACAACCGACTCATCTCAGACATGTCGTAAACGATTCATATCAGACATGTCGTAGCCGATTCATCTCAGACATGTCATAAACCATTCATTTCAGACGAGTTACAAACAAAAATTAGTCCCATTTGTTGATAAATATCTATATACATGTCATGCTTGACTGTCGCTGATGTGTCACTAGTATGTCGTCAATGAATTAATTATAATTGTACTCCCTGCTGGGAATTACAATTGTATTTCCTGCTGGGAATTATATTTGTAAATAATTGTATTCCGCCGTTCCATACTTTGGTTCTTTCGTCGTGATTCTTCGTTTCTTTTCCCTTCACCAACAAACTAATTTCTTGGCGGGGAAATTTTTGATTATTTTTTCAGCAACATTTTATTTTGATTCAACTGGTTCTCGCACTACTACAAAGATAAATATTTCAAGGACACCTTGTTTATTTGTCGTTTTTGGGTTAATTTTAGGTTAATTTCTGTTCCGAGAGGAAAAGTATTATTTTTCAAACAAAGAAGCAGTTTTCGCAGCAAATAATAAACTTTTATTAGAATTCGAATAAATCAATAAATATATTTTTACACACATACATAAACAAAGAAACGCGCAAATAATCAACTTATCTTTTTGAAATGATAGAATTACGACGAAAGAATCAAACTACGAAGTGGCGGATTCACAATCCAGTAGTACGAACCGAGAGGCCGAATTCATACATTGATTTTTATTCAAATGGAATTCGATATCAAATTGTTTACCGGGCAAACTTGCGAAATTGCACTGTACTAAAATGAATTAAATCCATCATGTGGAAGAGCATAAATTTGGCCGTACTAACCAGTGTCAAATATTTTTAGATCAGTCAATAAAAATTTTGAAAGCCCTCAATTGTGTTTTTGGTGTAATTTGGAATTTTTAATTAAATAAGGTAATTTCTTGAATAAAATGAAAAACATGTCCTAAACTTATAAATTATATTGCAAATTATTAAATCTACAAAAATTCGGTTTATTTACAAAACACTTTATAAATGCGTTTTGGGCTGACGAAAATTACGTAACGAGTTGACAGCACTTCAGTGGTACTTTTTTTTTTAATTATAGGATAAATTAAAATGGCTGGAGGTGGAGAAGTAAAAGCGGCAAGCTCGAATAAACCACAACTAAGAAACCTTCATAATTCACTTGTGAAGAAAAATGTAGCTATTGCCGTAGGTGTATGCATCTTATCAGGGATTGCGTTCAGACTTGCTTATTGTGATCCACGCAAGGAGCGTGTAGCTGAATTTTACAGGTAATTATAAAGTACTGAATTATTACGTCTTTTTTTTATTAACAAAATGTTTTTTAATATAGAAATTATGATCCAAATGCTGCATTTGAACGCATGAAAAAAGCCGGACTTTTTGTTAGTGCTCCAGCTGATAGTTAAATTCCATTTCCTAAATGTAAAGATATCACATTAGTAATTTATTTCCAAAAATAAATCTTTTTCTGTAAAATTATCTAAATTTACTGAGTTGTTTTTATTTTTAATTAATAGGGTCTTTAAAAATTTGCTTCCATTTATAAATAATCCAATCAGAGTGAAGTATGGTTGGTTTTGGATTCAGTCCATTTAAAAAGTACAAACAACATAACTTTGCATTGATGTTCTAAAACTTCGAAACATTTATTACATATAATTTCATGAAATATTAACTTTTATTGAATAATTACTTTATTACGTTGGCATTTTCTTAAATGTTATTATAGCTTTACGAAGAATTTATGTGAAAATAAAAACTAAATATAATTTCAACGCTTGTTTAACGTCGCCGCAACGCGAAATTTTAATTCCCAAAATGCACGTACGTTCAAAACGAAAACATTTCGTGCGCATGTCAAGTTTAGAAAAATGCAAATGGCGGACGTTGTTATTGTTCGTACTGAATAAACTATTTTATCATTAATTATGGTGTTTTACGTCATAGTTTAACATTTACAATAATATAAATATGTTAAAAAATATTATAAATCCTGTGTTTTTATTAATTATTTTTGGATTTTAATTGTGTATATAGTTAATATTGTGTGAAAAAAGTGTGTCATGCAAATGGGGTAAGCGCAAAAGATAGTGATAGTTCGTGGTCGCACCAAAGAAAAAAAAACTTGTTATAAAAAAAATTTTATTATGTCTTCTGTATAATGTGAATAAAATGGTTTAAAAAAGTGATTTAACTACATAAATATAAAGTTAAACAATGTGTAAATGAGTTTTGTTAGTTAAAGTTTATGTAAAGTGAATTTTTATTAAAAAATATCGAAAAAATTAAAAATGGAAATATCCCGTGGCACACTCCCCATTATTATTCCAAAATGGCTGCTTCCTTCATCATCCTGCTGATGCTTTGCGTCATGACAAAACAAAATACTTTTCGATATATTTTATGTTTTTAAACACAAATAATTGTAAAACGAACATAATGAAGCTTAAACAGAAAAAGAAATAATTATTTGTTTAAAACAAAATATTTATGTTTTCATAAAAAATAATAGTGTAGATTTGTTTCATATGACATTTTTTTTTTGTAAATGTGTGGTCCGAAAGTTATTTTCTTTACAAGATAAAATTGGAAACGAACTAATAACTCAAAATCCAATATTCGATAGGTACTGAGGGGTCTTGCGCCAATGACACCAAGTTAAGGAATGCGAGATATAAAAAAGGTTAGAATTTAATTATTTTTGTGTATTTTTAATTTAAAATCATTCAAATCGAATAGGCGTAAAGGGTTCCATCTATGAATTTTTTGATAAAAGTGTGAATGTGTGTAGTGTATGTGTTAAAGGTCAAGAAAATGAAGAATTAAATCGAATTTTTTCCCGACCATAAATAAAATAGTGATCCGGAAATGGCACAATACTAATTTGTGGTCATGGAAAATTGTGTATGGCTTTCGGCCGCTAAAACTATTTCCACATAGTTCTCAATTGAATCAAAATAAATAGAAAATAGCGTACGCTTGAGAGAAATGATAGATATTTTTTTTGCCTTTGTTTTTATACTTTAAAATATGGCGGCGTGATATTAAGTTGAGATGTCAAAATGAACGAATTTGGTCAATTTGGAAATTTTTGGTTATAAAAATATATATTGGCATAGTATTATTAGTTTTAGTATAAGGCTTTCTGATGGTTAACAATTAATGTTATTATATGTTTTGTAGAATGGCGGCAGATAGTGATGGTACATTAAAAGCAGTTGTAATCTGTGAAGGCGACCTCCACGACCCCGAGTTTCCTAGAAAATTAAAAAGTATATTAGGAAAATTAAAAAGTTTACTTGAACAACCAAAAGCAAAGAAACTAAAAGTGAATAAGGTATGATTATTACACTATCGCTTTGAAGATGCGTAATACTAACTTTCTTTATTTCCAGGTGGAACCATGGAACAGTGTTCGAGTAACACTGTCTATTCCAAAAGAAGCTGCTATAAAACTAAGACAATTAGCCGCAGAAGGAAGTCATGCCCTTCGGGCATTGGGAATATTATCGGTTCAACTAGAAGGAGATACTGTGATATCTTTGAGATTAGCTGGACAAGAAATAGTCATACGAACAGATAACATAACATCACAGGATGCTGTTGGATTAGGTGAATTAACAAGAATATTATCTCAACCACCACCTCCACAGCAATCGACGTCTGTAATACCAAATACGATTGTGACTTCATCATCAATATCGTCGTCGTATTTCAGTAGTGCTGGTGGTTTATCATCAACCAATGTAAATAATATAAATAGTAATGAGCCAATAGCCGGGCCATCATCATCATTATCTGGCAGTAGTATTGTTCAAGAACAATCTCATCTAACTAACCATATAATCCAGCAAAATGGTCCAATATTTAAATCACCGAATACAGTATGCCCGATGGATGGAAAATTACCAGTGCATGTGCCAAATAATATCACCGGTTCTACATCGGATAACTGTGAATATCCATTTGAAAGTATGACACAGGCACGTGTAATACAGAGGAGAGAAAATACAATGAGTATGGCAACTACGGTGCCAATACCTGGTGTTAGTAATACTAGTGGTGGAAGTGTTCAATTTGTGGCACCCCCACCACCTCCACATCATCATCCGCCACCGCCACCCTATCCATCCACATTGAATATAAATACAAATAATGTCAAAACACCGAGTAGTCCTCAATCGGTTGGCGGTAACGTTGCAATGACAAGTCCACTACTCGTTAATTTATTACAAAATGAAGGAAATAATGGCGTTAATAATAATCCTGGTGCGAATATTGTACAAGTACCGCAAAGTGCATTACCACCCACAGTGCTCAATGTGAAACCAAACGTTACAAATCTAAATTCGAAAGATAGTCATGAATTAATTGCCCGAACTGAAGATGAATTAATCGTGAACAATTGCAATAAAATTTTACTGAATAAACATGCGAAGCAACCGATTGAGGGTAATTTTAAGCACTCGACATCAAAATTAGTGTTACAACAGAATGTTTTACAAGCAGGTTCAATGCCATCGGCAACGGTGACTTCCGCTCCACCTCCCATCTCAATACCACAATCGCCTGGTCAAATGATGTTAATAAATCCGGGTGGAATTAATGCCGGAGGAACATTGCATTCATCTAATTCATCATCTTTATCAAATGTGCCTTCTACAATTAATATTAGTAACAATAATAGTAATATAAAAACGCGTTTTATTGGGCCTCAAACCCAACAGCAGCAGATTCAACAACAATCACCGATAAATATTAGACATATTAATGCAGCAAATTTTCAAATGCCTGTATCGAGTCAGTCACATCATTCCAATGTACAACAGTATCGTTATCAATTGCAACATCCGCAACAGCAACACCCACCTCATATGCAACAATTTAGGCACCCTTCACCTGCACCAGTAATGCCTCATAATAATAATAGTAGTAATAGTACATTTCCACCACCTCTACCACCACCTAGTAATAATAATAGTAACACATTTACACCACGATGGCCTCTTAAACCAATGGATTCTGCAACAAAATCTAGTTATCAAGAATTTGCAAGATATCAAATGCAATATAATTTAAGTCAACAACAACAGCAAATGCAGCATAATTTCAACGTTCGAAGTAATAATACTAACATCAATAATAATACTGGAACTGGTGGAAGTACTGATTTATTTAGTTTGGATTCGGATTTAGCGGAACTGTCTAAAAACGATCTAGATTCACTGCTTCCAACCCTCAGTGCTAGCGAGCTAGATTCGGAATTAGGATTAGATGGTAAAACACCGTTAGAAGCGTTGTTGCTAGATCCAAAAGATTTAGATTTAGACTTAATCGATCAACAGTCGATAATTGCGCCGGGTACCGGTGGCGTAGGTAGCGGAATAAATCCGTCTACTACAAACATAGTGTCAAATATTGCAACAGGAGGTGGAAAATCTGTACCAAATAAGCAAAAACAAATGTTAATAAATCCATTAACTGGTGAATTGGAACCTATGCCCAGTGAAGAAAGTAGTTCCGAAGCAGAAATGGACGAGATAAATTTTCAAGAATTTAATTCTGAAATTTCAAATTCATTGTATTCGGATGATGATAATTCGTGTAGTACTGGATTTTCGAAAACAACATCTGACCAAAGTGATACAGAACGATCGAATATGTCAGACACTTCATCGTTTAATAAAACTACAAAAGGCCGAAAAACAAAAGATAGAAGCAAAGTGGTAAAACGGGAACGAAATACCCAATCGAAGGCAAGAGATAAATCAAATGCAAGTTCGAAAGAGTCACGGGCCACTAATCGAAAAAATTCGTCTGAACGCAAAATGGATAAAAACAAGTCGAAAATAATAGCAAGTTCATCTCTAGAGAATAGTGACAAAATTAAATTGAGGCTAAAGTTAGAAAAATCTGAACCAATTAACTCGGCCTACAAGGTTGATGTTAGTTTTGTTCATTCGCAATCGCCAAAACGTGCATTGACATCTCAATCAATGTCTCAGCTCCCATCTTCGTCGTCGTTGAGCGGCAGTAATATTCTTAATTCACCAAATATGTCTCACCTGTCGTCGGCGAATTCAATGCCGTTTACTTCGCCTTCATCATCATCATCAATCTCGCTCGGAACTTCACAACAATCAACAGTACAACAATCTCCCGCTGGCGAGGAGTTACGTGTGCCTCCTTTACACATTAGGCTAAGAGGTGAAAATTCAGTGGTTATTAAAAACTCGAAAAAGGATCGTAAAAAATCATCATCTATGCCTTCGTCACACGTATTATTAACAAACCAATCCAATAGTAGTAATAATAATAATGGTAGTAATACGGGTGGAAATATTGGGCATCAAAATTTTGGTGGCAGTGTCGGAACCTCGTTAATAAACGCAATGGGTGGCGGGAACACACCTAACCCAGACGAACTAAATGACAACAATATTAATTCAAAGAAATTGTCAACGGGGATAAATAAAATGTCACATCATCACAGTAAGGTGAATAATAATCATAGCGAATTATTAAATCGTAAATCGGTTAATAGCAACAGCATGGATTATTTTGATGAAAGTAATGCATCACTGCTTCAAAATCGTCCAAGTTTAATTATTGAAAAAATACAAAATAAAAGTGATAGTAATAATAGTAGTTTTCACGGTGAAAAAGATGGCCATGATTCAATGATAAAATCGATATCGCCTTCCACATCACAACAACAACAGACGATATTGAATTCAACAACATGCCGTGAAAATCCGAACGGAATAATAAACTGTCCTGAGAAGAAACGCAAACTATCAAATAGTTTGATTTCGCTAGGGTCAATAACAACATCATCCGCAACATCCATGTCAAATAGTACTTTGAGCATAACGAATGCGGTCGAAAACAATGACGATTATATTCATATAAAAGGACCCATCGGATCGACAAATGTTGGTACCATACCACAGCATTCGTCGTTGATTCAAACGAAAAATCAAAAAGGGATGGGGAGCAATTCATTAATGTTTAATAATAAAATAAATAAAACTTCGATTATAAAAACGGGGAAACCCATAATTAGAAATTTAATCAAGCCGATTTTATTACCGCAAACAAATATTGATGTAATAAATGAGGAAAAATTTAAACAGAAGCTTTTGGAAAATACTTCAATAGCGAGCACTTCACCTACGTCGGTAACGTCAGCAGCTTCAACTGCGACTACTTGCTCGACTACAAATTGTAACACACCATATTCTCAGTCATCACAACAACAAAATCAGACTCAAACACAGCAATCAATAGTAAATGATAATTACAATAATAATAATAAAATAAATAATAGTACAAATTATAATAAAGAAATAAATACAGATCTTAGTAAAAAAATTGAAATAAATCATAGCAGTCGACCACCAGAAAAGGCTATGCATCAACAACAGCAACCAAATCCGAATCGATGTAATAATGCACCGGATCAAAACAATGCAATACCGGTGGTGCAACAGCGAGGTTCGCCTAATTCGCAGGCACAAGGTGAGGATAGTGGAATCGAAAGTATGGATGCATTATCAGAAAAGTCTCCTAACCAGCTAACTCAATCACCACAAGACGATAATAAGCATAGTCCAAATAATTTAAACGATAATAGTAGTGGCAATACAAAAAATACAGGCAAAATGATGGAAGATTTTAGTAACATTGATTTAGAAGCGGCTCTCGCGGACATGGAAGGAATAGTACCTACGCAAAATTTAAATGGGGATCATTCAACAATTGTAATGTCATCGAATGAACAGCACACATCAAATGAATCTATAATTACTAAAAGTAATGATACATTGTTGAATGAATTAATGATGACTCCGAATAATGATGAAATTGAGAATAAAGATATTAAGATAAATTTTGACGATGATGAATGTGGCAATACAAAACTAGAATTAAATTTAGAGAATAATGTAACGAATAAACTGGGCGATATAAAGGATAATATAAAACATGAGCATGATACATTTTCAACATCGGCAAGTAATATTCTAAGTCAAACGTTTAACGTGACCGGTGATATAAAAGAAGTTAAGGATAATAAGCAAATGTTACAACAATTATCGATCGAAATACCGTCGCATGAGGATCAAAATTTACCACGTGTTAGGACGAGAGCGAGTAGTAAATTGGAAAGTCCTCTTGATCCGTCAAAACAAAGTCCATCCATCGATTCGCCGGCTAGTTGTCTTAGTAAGGCGGGGCTAAAATTATCACAAGCAGCTATTGATCGCCTGAGCCCGAAAATATCGAAACCCGGAAAAAGGAAAAGACAAGAATCGGAATCTTCAACGCAGTCCTGTGTTAGCGATGACACGCCGGGTCGATCAAAAAAAATTCGAAAGTCAATGGCATCGAGCACGACATCAACAACCACAATCACAAGTATAACCTCGTCATCAGCCCTATCAGTGTCCAATGTTAATAGTTTAGAAAAATCGCCCCATGTACATATGCAGAATAAGAAAGCACCCTCGGCGTCTTCTGAAACACAGTCAACTGCTAAGCATACAAGTAATTGTAGCATTAAATCGCAACCGATAAACGTAACCAATACACCAGCAACTTCAGCGTCGACTACATCAGCACCAGCCTCTACAGAACCACCGCAGCAGCTAAAGAAGGGTGAAGATTCGTCGGATAGTGATGAACCTTTAAGCGAGATGGCAAACAATAAATCGAAAAAAATACCGAAACCACCTGGACCCACGTCAATATCACATAATACAGCTGGAGCGATAACGGTCCTGCCATTCTCAAGCGATACAGATAAAATATCAAAAGGTCATAAAACAGCTCTACCGCCCATGACCTTACCAAATATTACGACAACTTTGGTTACGACATTAATAACATCAACAGTAACAAACACCGTAGGAACTGCAACAACCCCACCTGTTATCGTTACTTCGCCGACGACGCCAACAATTCGTAATCTATCTGTAAAAATTCAAAGTTGTGATGATAAAATCAGCACTAGGCGAAGTGTACGTATGACAAATATAAATTATGCTAAGGGTGGACAAAAACAGATCAATGCAGTTGTGCCTAATGTAGCATCAACGGGCCCAAGTGTGCCCACATCACCGAATGTTATTGGTGTAGGCGGTGGCGGAGATTTAAAGCCAGTTAGTCAACCATTTCTACAAACCAAAACTGGTGCTGGGAGTGGTAGCATAACGAGTACATTGAGTTCGGAGCAGACAACAGAGGCTCGGCGAAAAACTCGTAGTGCAGGTAAGAATTTTTTTTTGTTTCATATTTATTATTATTTTTAAATACAATTTTTTAATGTGCTGGCTTCGTGTTTCAATATTTCCTTATAAATTGATTTTGTTAACTTTCTTTCTCGAACTCAGATCAGTGGCTTTTAATTTATAGTATATGCACTTAGGTAGTATGGAAATTTGATATGCTTTTTCTCAGGAAAAGGCTATTTTGTATGTACATGTGTAATTTAAACGTGTCACTTGTCTTGTTTCCCGAGGAATTGTTGAGAATATTGTGCTGTAATTCCAAATTGCATTAATTCCCAATTTTTAACTTAAATTTAAGTGTCTACTATTGGGCTAGAAATAATTTTTCAGTGAAAGTTGATTTTTTATTTTTAAATATTGATAAGGTACCATAGAGTAAAAGAGTAACGAAACGGAGAAAAAATTTGCATCAAAAAATACACGGGTTATGCAATTTAAACGGGTTATAGAATACATTTACACAACGATTTTCTATTCTATTTGTATCGAATATTGTCATACTCGTGACTATTGACAGAAAACGATAACAATTACGATAAATAAAGCTGTGCAAGTGCATCGACGATTATAAAAGTTAGAAAAGCGCCGGTTGTCTTTTTTCCTTTTTTTCCTGAGGTTGCAAGTAACTTAACTACAAAACATGACATGATCGAAATGCAGACAAAATGAAGAGGAATGTTTTTTGTTATACATATCACTAATTATAAAACTTTTTTGTTTTTGAACAATAATTTTATAATGGTTGTTATATAAATAATTATTGTTCTAAACAATATTAAATCAAGTTAAGCTAGCACAGTAAAACGAATAAATTATCGCGAATGATGTGCAAATGTCCAAATTTGTACTTACAAAGTTGGAAAATCCGCTAGATGGAATCCGTAATGCTCCAAACGTCAATTGTTTAACCCATTTAAATTGCATAACCCATGTATTTTTTGATGATTTTTTTTTCTTTGTTTCGTTTCTCTATCACATTAGATACTTTTTGTTTAACCATAATTTAAAAATACACGAAACGGAATTCCCAGATAAAATTATAGGAAAATATTATCGGTAAAATTGGTCTACCCGAATTAAGAAAACTTGAATTAAGAAAAGTGCTTTTTCTGAATTTAAATAAGTGTTTTTAATTTATTATGAAAATGATTTATGAACAGTTGATAGAAATGAAATAATAAAAGTCGATTTAATATGTAATTCATTTTCAAAATATTTTAAGAAAGTGAAGAAACTGAAATAAAATACGTTTTTAGGAAATGATTTTAGAAAAGTATTCAAAAAATATGTAATTTTATATTCATTTTTGGTTATACATAGTTGGTTACATTTTTGTTTGATTGGGAATGCCACAGCAAATATATACATATGGGAAATACATTTGGATGTTTTTTTAACTTAAAATTAAAACCTTAATTTAAAATTTTGTTTCTTTTATTTGTATTTTTATTAATATGTATTATACTACAATTTAAATACAATTTTGGTTAAAAATTAAATATATGTAAAATTATTATTCAAATTTCTCGTTATAAAATAATTCACATTAAGTGTCTGTCATAGGTTAACATTTTCAAAATTTTCAGTCATAGTAGTTACGGCGTTTGTCCCAAATAAAAATAAAATAGTCACAGGTAATTCTCATACGAGTATATTTTCTTCTTCATTAAACAATGAGATAATATAAATAATCATCTTCTATTCATTTTGAAAATGAATTATGAAAAGTTTTGTTTTTTATCCACTTTAAATGAAATAAAATAAATGTATTTTAAATCAATTTGAAAATGAATTAAGATAAATTTACGAAAAACATGAAATAAAATGCATTGTTTGATTAATTTTGAGTTGATTTTTTTTTGTTGAAATTATATTTTTAAATCCGGAAATCTGTTTAAAATACGAAATGAAAAAGTGGAAATGTTTCATACAAATACCACTTTTTTTATTCCCTTTCCTTTCCTTTCTCAATTTTACTTAATTCGGGTGCCGTAAAATTGTTATAAAAATTATAAACGCCAGGATACAGTTTGGGGAATAGAAAATTTCTAAATGCTAGAGAACTTTCCCATTCCCTATTTCCTGGAAAAAGTTCCTTCCATGAAATTGTCTCTGTGAGCGCCGTCTGACACCTTGTTCGATTCTGTTCTGGTTTTATATATATTTTTATGGTTATCAAAATATGATCAGAAACCCCAATTGCAGCTTCTACTTACATATTGTGCTTTTATGGATTGAGCAAACAGTAGACATGGATTCAGAATATAAACCCAAATAGTGTTGGTTCATTTTGTTAAATAAGAGAAATAAATGTGTTGAATTTCAAAGAGAAGCGTATTTCCTATTAGTCTTGAAACTACCTAGTAAAACAACAGTATACCAATTGAAAACTTCAGTTGATTCGCGTGATCTAAACTTACGCGCGAACAGAATACCAAATCAGTTTATACCTAAAATTCTGTCAATTCTTTAATAATAATTTATAAATAGCTCAATTTGGAACCAAAATGTAATATTTATATTTTCTTCAATTTCGTTTTCCTAGGTTTAGATGGCTCAGCTGAAGGGCGTCGAAGACGTGGTTCGCGTGATGGCAAGTGACCAAAAGATTGCGCTTCAACTAACAACAATACGACAACAATGGTTGAAGCGCAGCATCAGCAAACCTCAACAATTGATAATCAATTAAGCGACTTTAGCTTGGATGGATACGACTCATCCGATGAAAGTGATATTGGTGTATCTGTGTTAGCAATTCCACTATTTTAAAATATAAAAATTAAAAAAACTCTATGTGGAAAAGTTTAAAATAAAATGAACAAAGAATTAAAAAACATTTGTAAAAATGAAGAAAAAGTGTCTTATTATTCGTATTTAATAACAAAAAAAAAAAAAAAAAAAAAACAATAAAGTAAAAAAAAAAATATTTTTTTAAATAAAATTATAAATCACTTTAAAAAATTAAATAATATAACAGTAATTATAATAAATTAAATGTAATTTTCTTTTTTAATTAATTAAATATTTTAGTTTATTATTTATTTAAAATACCAGTTTAAGTCTATAAAATAGTAATTAAAAGTGAAACTCTTACAAATATACAGTGTTGTGTACATATTATTTAGAACAGTGGAAATCTAATGATCAAATTTTCATTTCAATAGGAAACTAAACAAAACAAAAAAAAAATATTTCAATAATTTCTGAATTTAATTAATTTATTTGTATAAGTTTTATTACTATTATTTTTTACTAACTTGACTGACTTAAAAAAGTTTTAAATTTTTATTTTGTTTGGATCTAATTAATTAAAAAATTAACTCTACATGCAACAATAAATGTGTATAAAATCCCGCCAATAATTAAATTTTGACAATTAATTTTATTCTCATATGTAATTTAATTTAAAAATATGAAAAAATTGAAACGGAAATTTGTGTGAATATATAGGATTTGGTTTAGTTTTTCATTTAAATTTAACGATAATTTGTGTATTGTGTAAATATTAATTAATTTTGGCTTTAAAAGTGAAATTTTCATCGTTTTAAATTAATGCCATGAGGATTTTTTTTTATTATATAATTATGTATATTTTATTTTTATTATGAAACTGTTTGTGTTTAGGCCGGGAACATTTTTGTTTTTTTAACGTAATCATGAAAAAATAGAAAACTGTGATTTGGGAATATTTAATATACAATAAATTCGTAACATATTATTTAGAAACTGCTACATACGACTACGACGACGTACTAGAAGAATTGATCTCGTGGTGTTTAATTTAATTATGATACACACACACACGTGCAGGAGGAATAAATTGTAATCTCTCGTCAAATCGAATACAAAAATTCCAAATGAGTTTAAATAAGCAGTTTTAATTCTGTACCTTTAATTCTTAATAATTTCGTTTATTCACATTTTTTTTTTAATTAATGTAGACAAACGTAATGTAATTATTTAAATATTATTATTATTAATATTACTATTAAAAAGAGAACATCAACTTTAGTTTTATTATTAGTTATACAATTATATATAGAACATAATCTATTATACTATAAATAATTATTGAAAATTTATTATCTTTATAATTTAGTTTCTAAGAATTAAAACATATTTTATATAAAAGAGAAAATTTTCACCGATGATGACACAATAAAATTATCATCTGATGATGATTTTTATTTAAATAAATAAAAAATAAATTCTATTCTAATATTAAATATTTAAGAAATAAAAAGGAATATGTATATACATATATACATAAACATTTTATATAATATATATAAATATATATAAATAATTTCTATAAAAAAGGGATATCTAAATTGATTAAAAATTATTATGACTAATTAAAAAACACCCGTTGCATAGCTTTTTTTAGACTTTGTCATTCTGTCAAAACGGTCAACCCACTCTGTTAAAAATTTGAATAAAAGTAAACGTGTTTGAAATGGTTATGAAAGGTGACAATTTATCTATTTTTATTCGTCGGTAGCCTTTAGTTTCAATAGCCGTCTTACTTTGGTACATTTCAATCCTTCAAGAATGGAATGAAATTGTGTGAATAATAGTAACAAGTCTAAACTAGACAAGAATAAAAATTATTTTATATACATTTGTATTTAGTCTGTAGGTAAACATTTGACAAGAAGAAGAATTTAATTATTCCTAAGCCTACTTTTAGGTGGAATGAAATTTTTCATCTCGGATTGAAATTATATCGCATTGTTGTTGCACAATTACCAAATTAAGACGGATTATAAACTTATTACAATGAATCACTTCATTGATTTCCAAAATCGCCAAACTGCTTTTGAAAATAGACAAGCTTTCTTAACTTGACCACCTGTTTCAAATGAAAACGGTTTTTTATATTTTTGAATAGGTGGAGTAACCAGAGATCTTATTTATATTTATATATAACATATATGCTATGTAATACATATATGCATATATTTATTTATTTTTAATATTAATAATTATTAAAAAAATATTCATCGCTATAAATAAAAGTATATAAATATATCTAGAAAATAATTTACAATAAAAATTTAATTTAGGAAAAATAAAATAAAATATAAAAAGGATCAACACAATTTGTATTTTTTAGTAATATATACAAGATGAAAGAAAAATGTAAATGTATAAAATAATATAAAAATAGTTATATATTTAATTTAATTATAAAAAAATAAAACACAAAATTTAAAAAAAACCAATAAAAATAAATAATTTATAAAAATTAAAAATTATAAAAAAGTATATACACAGACAGTCCCAAATTTAAAGAAAACAAACTCGAATAGTGATTGGGCATCAACAAGCTGTGCTCCAATATACCTTTATGGCGAATTTTCGTCTGGTTTTGTATTCGTGAAATCTTTGCAAGACACACGTCTTGTCGCATTACGTTTTTAACCCGTACATTTTTGTATGGTGTAAATACAACATGTGTTTCTTTCGGTTTTCTCGTAATCAGCGGAATCACGAAAAATGCAAAAAGGCTACAGAGTATAGATTCTTGCAGCCCAATGACCTTTCGAAGTGTTTCGCTTTAGTTTGGCAACCACCTTGTGTATCTGATTATTTCAACATTTTATATACAATCATAAAAACAATTAAATTAAAAACAAACAAAATACATACATAGATGTTAATAAAATAATTAAAATAATGAAAATAAATATTTTTATAATTTTTAATTTTTATACATCCAAAAAATCGCAAAAAAATTAAAAATCAAAAAAATAAAATTATATATTATATATAAATATTATATATTAACTAAAAAAATAAAAAAAAACAACAAAAAATTAAAAATAATTGTAGATTTGTTTGTGGAAAGGTTTAAACTCTAAGCTATATTGTTGAATAGATATCTTAATATTGTGTTAAAAAAATTGTTTTATTTTAAAATACACAAAATCTGAATAATAATATTAAATTTACTGTTTTTTTTTACAATGTAATAATTTATTTTGCATACGACAAAATGGCCCGGCTACGTAATTAAAATTTACTTTAAAATGAGATAAAGGGTCCGCTCACGCTTTACAAAATTGTATGTTGTTATTTTTGTTTGTTTAATAGTATATAGGAAGCGGAGAAATAAAATAAAAGTAATTGTATGCTCCGAGAATCGGTCCCATTATCACATATTACATAAGGATCTATGAACACGAGTAGGTGCAGAGACACACAAACTTTTGTTGCTACTTTCAACGTAATTTTTTGTTTTGCAATTTTACTTTATACTTTAGGCCACTATATTTCACCCCTCTTTTCAAGTCAAGGTCAAATAATTTTTTTTTTTTTTTATTTAATAAATTTATTTATTTATTTATACAATATTACAACTGATTCAGAGATCATCTAGTAATTTATCTTTCTTAAATTAAGTTCTTGGATTAAGATGAGTAACCTATTGGTTACTCATTTTATAATACTTTCTTCTAAAACAAACTGCGCAGCTCCAGCGGTTTCTGCCTTTGGAGTCTCCTCACGCCGTTAGTGGTGTCCAGCATACGACGGATATCTGCATTTTCGTGTAGAGATAAGCGCTGTACGTGTTTCCTTGCATGGTTCTTTATTTCATCGGTGACGTATTCCATTTTCAAGTCTCTATGGATGTTGTCATTCCTAATGTACCATGGGGCGTTCACAATCCCTCGTAGCACTTTATTTTGGAAGCATTGTATCATTTGTACATTGGTTTTCTTGGCATAACCCCAAAGCTGGATACCATAGGTCCATACTGGTTTTACCATAGCTGGATACCATAGGTCCATACTGATTTCATTAGAGCTTGGATATTCGCAAACTCAGTAATGCCTATCACATTAATTGGCGGTGGTGCTTTGGTCTTCATTCCAACCTTGCGTTGTTCTTGTCGCTGGTGATGTTGGGGTACAGGCACTGGATTGACAGTTTCATTAACTTTTGCTTGCGAGAGCTCCTCAACTTCTGGCGAGAATTCTGCTCTTCGTTTTTTCCTTGGTCTTTTCTTCTGTTTGTGTATCCAATCAGTTTCTCTTGCCAGTTCCTCCTCATCTGTGTGAAACTCAGCGTCAGTACGGACAAGGGTACTGGTTTCGCTATAACAAGTAAGAGGAGTTTCCACAACCTCTATCAGATTGGGCTTCTTTAGCTCCTCGTTTTCTTTCTTTAACTTTCATTGCTAAGTTGCGATGCGACGTTTTCTATTTCACTCAGTCTTCTGCGTAGTTCAGCATTTTTGATTTCCTGCTGAGTTGCGAACTCTATTTGTCTAGGTGGTGACCTAGCTAATTTTGAACTTCGATCGAATGGGAATAGCAATGGTTGGCTCACCCCAGAATCCTTTGAGCCGGCCTCGTTAGAGGGTGGATTAGTCAACTGAGCAGTTGGTGTACCACCTGGGGTAAAAATTCCTTTTTGTTGAAAACTCATTGCATTATAATGACTGGTTATTGAAGCAGCTACCAATCTAACCAGTGAAATTGGCAGTGGGTCAGTAGAGAGAACATCATTTGCTAGGTTCTCGGTGTTCGGTTATCCCACCGTTACTCGGTCGCCCGAGCCTCGTTGGTTAATTAGCAGGGAGCACCATGTGCAGGTGAGGTTGACATTTGGGCTAGTGTATTGACCTTCTAGACCGATGCCCCTTACCCCCCAAGGTCAAATAAATGAGACGAATTTGTTTCTTATACATCAAAATCTTCTAGTGTTCCCCAAGGATCACACCTTGGGCCTTGGATTTTTATTGTTTTAATAGACCGAATATCCAAGATAATCAAAAACTCAGACTTGCTCATATTTGCAGATGATGTGATAATTTTTCGTACTATTAATGGTTTGTTAGATATGGAGAAACTTCAAGAAGACTTAGATAGATTAAGTGGGTGATGGGATCGAAACTCACTATACTTAAATATTAAGAAATCCACACATGATGTGTTTTCATCGTAAAAGAAATCCGGTTTTTACTTCATACAAAGTCAACAACGAAGTACTGCAAAGAGTCAATGAGATTATAGACTTAGGTGTCACATTTGTCGAAAATGCCAGTTTCAATATGCATATTGAAAATTGTATTGCGAAAGCGAATGCCATGTTCGGATTTGTTAAAAGATGGACAGGTGAATTTAAGGGTATTCAAACCTTATGTTTACTATATTTCGCTTATGTTCGATCTCAACTGGAATACGCTGTAACGGTCTGGAATCCATACTATGCTGTGCACATAAAAAGAATTGAAAGCATTCAAAAGAAATTCCTGATTTTTTTGTTATAGAAAAGTGACTGGGATTACGACCACAACTTACCATTCCATGAAAATGTGGCTCACTTACCTCCATACCTAACAAGATGCACGGAATACAAAATATGCACGCTTGAAAATAGACGACCTCTCTTGGGCGCGGCTTTTATTGGTAACGTTTTGCTTGGTCACGTTGATTCAGCTTACATCTTGGAAAACATCAATTCACGTGCCATGCAGAACATTTCGAAACCATGGATTTTTAGCACTTGAACACCGTTCTACTAACTATGGAGAAAACAACCCCATTAATAGGATGTCTAAATCGTTCAACTTAATTGACGACCTATTTGACTTTAATTTGTCAAAGAATAATTTTAAAAATATATTGAAGAACTATTTTTTAAATTTTTAATTGTCAAACTAAAATTTGGTTTATTTTTTTTTTTTAAGTTTTTTGTTTGAAATTACTGTTTTAACTATTGTAAAAAATCTGAAATCATAGATGTAAATTACAAAATAGATCTCTTTAAATAAATAAATAAGAAATAGGATTATTACGTTTACAGAACAAGATTATTACAATCGGGTTGTCGGAAGAAGATAAATGTAAAATATAAGAAAAAATCAGTAGGATTGTATGAGGAGGATGCGGCTGGTGAACATTTTCATTTTCAGCCATTTTCATTGAATGCATATACAGAAAAATTGTTAGATTGTAAATTAAATTCTAAAAATTTTAAATTGTCAGAAATTATTTTTACATTTAGTTTATACCTATTAACTTATTGTAAACTGTTTCGATGTAATTCAAAGAAATTGTTTTATTTCATTAAATATGAATTTGAACGTTTGCAAAGTTACAAAATCGAGTTTGTTTCTACCACCATGATTATAAAATCATGATTTTATTTGCTTCAAATGCAATCGCGATTGGAAAAATCGCGATAATTTTTGTGTCTGTCCACGGTATTACAGAAATGGAGTTGTATAGTATGTATAGATAATTCTTTTTAATATTTAGGAAAGCTCATCCATGTTATAAATTCGGCCTTCAGAATCAAATTAATAGTAGGTGGAAAATTGCTGAAGTAATTCGAAGCATGGCAAACCACGACAGATGATATCGCCCAATTTCGTTGTCATCAATTAAGTCAAAGATACTCGTATTGCTTAAAAGATAATAGGATAATTGAGAGGCAAAGCTAATCCCATTTTAGGTTCATAACCAACACAACAATAAATCGATTTTGTGCGAAAAAGAACAGGGCGAGTTGGCGAGGTGAGCAAAAATGTTGTGTGCATATGTACGTTGTATAATTTACTATTTCAAATGTGTATTGTTTTCCTTTGTTGTGTATGTACATTCTATTTGTCGTTTTCACGGGATAGGTACCAAAATAAACGAATCCGATTGAAACGGTCGAACTTTTATTATGTTGACATCCACTCACCTCTTCTATTCGCTTGCTTCTGAGTAGTGGAGTGACGTACATTTTATGTTGTTAGGATTTATCTTTTAATATTATTTTATATGTATTTTTGTTTTAATTATCTTAACATATCATATCAATCATAGCAATACATATATAGTAGTACCATCATTCGAAAAAAATCTTTAGATGGTGAAAATCCAGGTAGCGCGTCAATCGAAATTAAGTTATGCAATAGTTTTACTAATTCGCCTAAATGTCTGCAAGATTAAATACACTTACAGTACACACGGCGTATTTTTGTATACATTAACCAGTATAGTATTGCTTCACTCTAACTTATTATACTACATATTAACTCAGAATATATTTATTTCAACTCGTATTGTTTTACAATTGTCAAGGTCATGTAGAAATGTGTTTAATATTTTTTGTGATAAACAATAAAACAAATCGTGAATACCTTACTTCAATTTTCTTTTTATAAAAATTAGCATAAATAATTTTTTTTCTATGATAGAAATGCAAAAGAATATGAATTGTTCAATCAAATAAATCCATTATTGGAAAGGAGATATGAACGAACGGATATATACATATGTATAATATTTAATATATTGAGTACTTAGCTGTGTATATTGTTTATTTTAAATACATCTGTTCTCACAAACATAAACGAATAAATATAAAAAATGAAAACGATGTAGAAATCTATATAGAACAACTAAATACAATTTTTTAAAAGGATGCCGTCGATTGCACTGTTACAGTATGGTAATTTATAATTGAAAATATGTTTGTACGAGTAATTTTCTTATAATATACATACATTAAAAACAATGTATTGTTATGGAAAGGCAAATGTTCTATTTATCCAAATCTGTGTGAAAGTTCAAGGGCATTGAACCCAATATTTGTTTCAGAATTAAAATAAAATTTATTAATTCGATTTTATCATAAAAAATATTACGTAAGAGAAGTACGTAAAAATAGGAAAATTGTCACTTGGACAAACTACAATAGTATGTCGTTTTTCATTACATATTGTCTTTCAATCAACCATTTATTACGGGATTGTTTCTCATTGGAATAGAAAAAACGAGGATGTCATTATAAAGATTATAATTTCAACCAAAACTATTATGCATGCCTGACGAATACTTGATCTGTTTTATCACAGAATCCAATGAGAGTCATGTGGTGTTTACAGTGTGCAAATCTAGAGCGTATAATTATAATCTAATTATGAGCATTTAAGGTTCGCTAACAAATTTTAAATTCACTTTTCTGTTAATCTAATCTGTTAATCTCTAAAAAATTTTATTGTTTAATTTGGGAGCTGAATTAATCCATCTCAAATGAATTACATATAAGGAAGTATATAAGATATTTTATATAAATTCAACATACAAGTGAATAGCTTACGAGTTTAGGTTGCCACTCACTATTTTGTAATTAAAACTATTTTTAAATAGTAGTTAAGCTAGAGATTGGTCAGCTTTGTCTGAAAGAAAACGTTGCAGTTCTTTATGGCAGGATGAGTAATGGCTTACTTTTAAGTTCCGTCTTTATTCGAACGATAATTTTAAATTGTTTAAGGGGACATGGCAGTTGGCACCTTCAAAATTGAAAAAAAAAAAAATATTTCAAAGATTTTTTTTTAATGGAATAAAAAGAGATATTTTTTAATAAAACTTTCCATTGATATTTTATTTAACTGAAAGTATAGAAACAATTTTTTTAGATTTTTTTTAGCCCAAGGTCGTCTGCTACAAGGGTTTTCACAAAAACACTGAAAATTCGCGGCGTGCATCATAACTACTCTCAGAACCGTCTGATTAAAAAAAAAACGGGGTTTTATTCAGCATTAAATCGCCCTTGGAATGAACTAAAAGAAAAAAAATTGGTTGAAAAATAAAAAAAATTCATTTATGACAAAAAGTCATTTTTTTCGAATTTTTTTTGAATTTTTCTTTCCGAAGTTCGAGTTCAAATTCCTCTACGTCGTTGTTAATTGTGTTCGATGCTTGTTCGTTGAAATTAAATAAATTTTCAGAAAGCGAATCTTCATATTCCGAGGACATCGAACGAACTGTTTCTTGAAAACATAATTCTTTTAAAAATTTTATAAACCGTGATGCTGACGGATATTTTTTCATAGGAACCTAATTGGGAGTAAAATATGAGATATTAAATTATTTATTTTTTTGCTGCCAACAGGTTGTTTTTCCTACAATCATAATTGGGAAAATAAACCTAATAATACATGAAAGAGACGATAAAGCTGGTGATAAATTATTTCATAGTGATCAACAATACTAATGTGTTTTCAGTAATTTCTAATAGTTATTTTAGTTTCAGTTATTCTAATAGATATGTGATGTTATAATATAATCTTGCTTATTTCCTAAATCACACCACAAAAACTTCAATGCATTTATTATTTGGAGAAGTTCATCAAAACAGGACGGACGTTCAATACACCCTTTCCATACCCCCGTTCCATAAAGCCTCCATCCCTCTAAAACGATACTGCTGATTCTAAATTTTGGAACACAACGCTGGCCTCAGTTGTGTTAGAATAAGCACAATTGTTCGGATTTTTGGAATATTTGGTTTTAAAGTGGACAAATTCAGTGGTATCATCGAATAAATAATTACATTAATTTTGGTAGAAGGTTGAAAATAATATAATAACAATGTCTTGCGTTTATTGAATTAAATAAAAGCTTTATGGGTATAAAGTACTAAATAACCATAAACTTTTTATAAGGTTAGAAAACAAATAAGGTAAAATTTTCTTAGAACATTAGTTTCCCCCTATTAATTATACTTACAATAATAATGCGAAATATTACTATTCCGCTTTTTGCATAATATTATTTGCATAATAGTATATTGTTTTTAGTTAGAATTTAATTTTTAATAAAATTTATTAAATTTTAATTTTGATACTTAATGTTATAATAAAATAAAAAAAATAGTTTACCAGAGAAACAATTAAGCGAAACAGCGGCATAAATAGCTGATGTGACATTTGCGCTGAAAACTTGAGTGGCTAATTTAATTTTCTGTTTTTCAAAAACGTCGGGATAAACATGCTTACTGTTCCATGCTCCAATAAATACAATTTTTGTAAAATATGGCACGAAATTGTTTTTTCGTCGTCGTTGGTTGTAATATTGACGGAGTATGAGGGACGTCATAAAAGCAAAATATTTTTTGTGAACCAAACATTGTCCAAGGTCTTTGCCTGGTAACTCCGAAAATAGAAATGCCTTTCGATTTGCACTGCCTTGGTCGCAAGTGATTCCCACTATTTTTAGACCGCTCTCCCCAATTTTACAGATGACTGTTTCTAGTAAAAGTTTTATTCGGTGGCCTTTAGGTGAACCCATATAGTAACCTACTATTTGTTTCCAAATTCGGTTAAATCCTCGCAGCATAAATACAAATACTTCGTCCAAGTTCACCAAAGTCGTGGTATCCGTGGATTAAATCATATGCTGTATTGTATTCTAATTCTTTTTTTATAGCCATTTCATCCATTAATAAAATGCATTTTTAGTCTCTTTCGATCATTACATCACATTTGTTTTTTAAACGATTTAGTACATTGATCGATATTCCGCCTTCAAATTTTGCCATTGAATGCCAACGTAAAATAAATGTGACTCTTAGATTAAAAATATACTATTATTATTCAAATATAATATATGTATTTATATTATTCCTTATGAAAACTATTAGGTTCTGACCTAAATTTTCTGAAACTTGACAAATTTCTTTCTATAGATCAATCGAAAAATTATTGAACTTTTAGACTTTATTGTCTTCGTTTTCTGTTTTTCGCAAAACAATGTATTTGTTATTTTTTTTTCTTTCTAAAACCACTTACGTCCAATTCGTGATTTATTTGGTGTAGACTGATTTATTTGAAAGTCTACAATAAGCCTCCGGCCAGCTAGAATTTTTGTAGACTATATATACATTTGACTTTCAAATAGGTAGTTTCCACAAAATAAGTCATGAATTGGTCTTAATTTAATTAATTAACCTTAATTTGTATTTAGTCTTACACCGTTTTAATACTTAATTACCTTTCCGAAAAGAATATTTATTTGTGTGGAGACTTTAAACAGCTTTCACAATAAAACAATTTTTATTTTGCCTTAGAAGTTTGTTTGAAAATTAAACTTTATAAAAAAATTTACTTTAGAGAAAAAAAATTCTATTGCGAGAGCTCTGTTAAGGCGATGATACATGTACAGATTTTCCCTTTAAGGCATAAAAGTTATGCGCGCTTGTTGGTTAAAAGTCAGCCATCTTGAATCGCTTTGAATCAATTCGGATGATTTTGCATACTCATGAACGATGGCTACTAATAAGACAATAAGGCCTGTTTCAGCTGAGCTAAACCAAGCGAACTGACCTATGTTCATCGTTCTTGGTTGTAAATAAAAACTTTTATAAGCCCCGTTGCACACTTGGGCTAAGTATTTTGACTGATATGAGCTATGTTTTCATTTAACAGCTTCACGTTTTTGTTTCTTTCCAAAGTCAAATAAGAGAAACATTGTAGATGAATCTCAGGATCTACCCAATCTGTAAAGCAATGTATTTAAATTTTTATTTTCACCGTGGAGATAATTAATCAACTCACAATCAGCTATGTTTCTATCCCACAGGTTTAAATAAAGAAATTAAATAAATCGGGACGTACGAGTGTGTTGAGTTAAGCTTCGCTAATTCGGTTTCACTTATTTAGGCTTTGTAAAGTAAATCGAAAGCTGTGATCTCAAAACATGCTCACTTTGCTAAAAGAACATAGCTCAAGTGTGCAAGGGGCCTTAGCGAGAAACGTAGCTATTAGCACAGTTTGGCATCCACAGCTCATTCCACTGCACATTTGAGTTAATTACATCGCTCACACATACATTTCATTTCAAGTAAAATGCTATATGTCTGCCAAAATATTATTAGAATTGGTCACATAGGCGAATATGTACACAATAATAACAATGTATGTGTGAGCGATATAGCTGACTTTTGCAATTCAAAGACAACGCGAGCTAAGTTAGTTTCAACGCTCAAAACAGAAACACATAGCTCGCTTAGCTTAGCTCAAGCGTGCATCGTTTCATTAAAACTCTTTATTTTCAACCAAGAGCGATGAACTTAGCTGACATCGCTTAGTTTAGCTTAGCTCAAATGTGCAACGGGCCTAATGGAACGATGCATATTTGAGCTAAACTATATGCGAGCTATGTTTTTCTGTTTTGAGCGATACAAACTAACTTAGCTCGGGTTGTCTTTGGAGTGCAAAAGTCAGCGAGTAATGAGTATTGTTGTGTTTGGTATTGTGGATCAAATTCAAAAAAGTAGTTGAATTGTTAAATAATATAATAAAATTAGTTAATTAATTTTTGACAGACAGAATTTTACTTATATTGAAATGTATGCGTGAGCGATCTAATTAGCTCAAATGTGCAGCGGAATGAGCTGTGCGAGCTAAACTAAGCTAATAAAAACTACGTTTCTTGCTTAGCTTAGCTGAAATGTGCAACGGGCGTTAGAATGAAATAAGTAGCCGTTTTGAACAGAACCAAAGAGCTAAATAAAAATTAAGGTTAATTAAATGGGATTTCAGTTGGGCTCTTGAAAGTTCTTGTTGCTACAATAGCTTAAATTGTTGTAATTTATTTTATCTTAAAAAACAAATTAATCTCTCATAAGATAAAACAATAATATTTTTATCTAAATTGTATTTTAAATAGGAAAGCAATCGCCAATGGTAGTTTTTAATTTGCTTATTAGAGTTTTAATCTCTTTACAATTTTCATAATAATGACCCTTCTAAGTCACATAAAAATATAATTAAAAAATTTATCCCACACAAAAATTTTAAAACATGTACTAGTATACTGAATAATATAATCTCTTAGCCTTATCTGTAAATTAAAACCTTTCTTTAATAAATGCTTGTAACATGAAGGTGATTTAAAATCAAATTCCAAATACATTTTTTGTTCAACTTGGGTCCAAGATAATTTTCTTGTGTATTAGTGTATTAAGTGTATTATCAATTAATATTTTTATTGTGTTCTCTTCTGTTTGCATTTTACTTTTCTGAGGGGTATTTAATATAAACCTGGGAATTTTGTTTAAAGGTTGAACGGGTTCTTTATTTTCGTCTTCAATTTGATGTTGTGGACTAGGAAATTGAGATGGTGAGATGGGACATTCATGAGGAATTTGTGGAACTTGATAATTCTTTAAATAAGTTCTTGGAGGCCCTTTTTCATATTTCAATGTTATAGGTGGGAAGTCAGGTGTTTTCAATATTCTTGTTGTTTGACTCTCAGTGTTGTGTGTCTGGTTGGACTCGTACGCGAAACTTTAGGAATCAATTTTTTTTTATTTAAAAAAAAATCGAATTTTAATAAACGCTTGCATAGTGCATCTATGTCATTGACCTTACACTTACAAACAAGATTATTAATTGACTGGGGAAAGGCCGTTTTTTTAACATTTTTTGTTCTAAAACTACATACTTATTTTGAAATCATTAACCCATTCCCGCACACTTTTATATCGATGACCGTGCTCAGAAACACACTTTTTTTTTCAATTGATTATGACTGCCAAATGAAATTGAGCATTCTTTATATGTTTGGAAGTGAAAATTATTACATTTTCTCATAGTTTTTCCATGAAAACTCTCGACGGCTATAGCCGTCATTTGCACATCACATCATTTTTCTCTGCAGAGCAAATGACGGCTATAGCCATCAAATTTTTGGTGATATAGGCAAATGACGGCTATAGCCGTCATTTGCATATATATCAACAAAAATTTGACGGCTATAAATTTGCGGGAATGGGTTAAAATTAAAATGTTCTTCATAAAATTTATGCGTTTGGAAGTAACTTTATTCTTGTCGAACGCACGACGATGGTCATGCAGCACCATAAAAAATGTTCTGGTGGATTTACAGTAATTTTTATTTAAGCAGTTTTTGTAAGCACACACCATTTTATCACGCAAATTCACAAAAGTTTTAATACACAAATTTTCAAAATGAACTTTTTATAACGTTTAAAAATAAGAAAACACACAGCTACATGCGTTGCGATTAGACGACAAGCAATAAAATTTTAAACGAACAAATTTACGAAATTAACTTGCAAACAATTTTTAAATCTTTGTTAGGGTAGATGTACGATTTCCTTTTACATTATATTGAATTGCTGAGTGTGTGCGTGTAAATAAGTATGTATATCATCGGTGGTCTATCTATATAGTTATCGAAACGAAAACCAAATACATAAATCAAATAATGTGTATGGTACATACAAAATCATTTAAAATAATCTTTAATTGGATTTAAATGTAGATCGTTTTTATGGACAATCTCCGATGATTTTAGTTTTTTATAATTTTCAACGAATAGTTGCTATCGGTATTTTCTCTTCATCATCTTTGTTATATTCTTTTCTATTTACTTTTGAGCGTAAAAAATGTTTTGACTAGTTATAAAATGAGAGCGTCATTATATGAGTGCAATGCGATTCATTACTATTTATGATAAGACAAAAAAAATTAGTTCCCATTTCTGTTTGTTTTCATATAAAATTAACAAATATTTTTTTTTATTATTTTATTTGTTAATTATGTATTTGTTAATAATTATTATTATATGTTATTTTATTTGTCAATTTGATATGAAAAGGAACAGAAATGGGAACTAAATTTTTTTCGTATCATAAATAGTAATGAATCGCATTGTAAGTATATGTATAGAATTTTTTTTTTGTTTTCTGCATGTTGGATTATAAAATATTCTAGCTACATTTAGGAGAAGGTTATGCTATTTAGGCGGATATGTAATTGCAGAAATTCTTTAAAAAGTTTAAAACGATACCAGTAGTGGTATCTAACATTTCACTCACGAAACCACCATTACATTACTATAATGTTATTATACAATGTATCAATTTAATTCAGAAATGTGAAAATTATTACGCATAGAATAAATGTCGATCTAAAAAAAATCAAAACAAGTTTACGCGCATGCACTGATGCGCATACTAATACAAACGCAATTCCGAATAATATTTTTTCCGGTTGGATCACCTCGCGCTTGTCATTTTTTGTACAAAATCGACACTCAGGTGCGCAGGAAAACCTTTATTACAGGGAAATCATTAGAGGTGAAAAGTTTGTTCAATGGTATTTTTAAATCTTAAATAGACTTGTGGCAAGGTTTGGCGCAAGGGGCTTACATAAGTTTAGAACTCTTCTGCCAATACACAATTTGCTAGGTAGTGTCTTCAAAATAAAGTTGCGCTATACCTATGCTCAACTGAAGAAACTCATTCCAGTGTTATGGGCCAAAAAATGTTAATTCGTCAGTAATCGAAACTAAATTAGTTCATCCCAACTTTACGAACAATAGTTTCGGATATATTCCGCTTATCATAGTCATAAATCAAGACATAATAACGTATGCGAATAGGGGCAGGAAAATTTGCAGTGCGTAGTTATACACCAAACAGAACAACATAGATGCCACGAAAGATTGGAGAATAAAGTATTAAGGAATATGGTTGGTGCACTCTGGTACATCAGGAAGTAAGACTTCCATAGACACCTTAAAATGGACTTAGTTCCAAACAAAATTCACTATGACATAAAGAAACGCTCCAGACCCACGTCATACAGAGGTATCTCAGTTCACAAATAACTCAAATATGATTCGCAGATTCGTTAGGAACAAATTTATTTAATTTTTATTTTTATTTATTTAATAAAGAAATATATTCTGTGAGTTACATGTATGATGTCAGATTTAAGATACAACATTCATACTTTTAACACTATTTACGAAACACACTTTTAATAAACACTATTAATAAACACATTTTTATTAGCACTTGTTTTGCGAAATAAAAAACAAGTGGCAATAAAAATGTGTTTACTAAATACAACATTCAGTTTAAAACAAAAATGAAGTCCGTTAAGTGAACGGTTCGAATCTGCTATGCTTCTCTCGGTCTCCGGGCGTTTTTTGGAGAATTAAATAAACATGCATGTATGGTTTTAAAGCGTTATCGTTTTATTAAATCTACCTCATTTATTATAATATTTTACAAAGTTATTTATTAACATGTCTAAAAAAAATTATGGTACCAAGAAAAAATAACACAATGTGCCTAAAATGAAGAACTAACTTAGCGTACTAAAAATTAAAGCAAAATCGTAAATCTACGTGGCTCGTCCTAGGAAGTCGCAATGGGAAAACGTAAATTAACGTGGCCCGTCCGTTAAGTGTTAAAATAGCAAAATCAAAATTTTGATTACCATTTTAAAAAATATGCAGGATTTTCTTGAAATTGCCTAAAGTCAGATAGGCCATCGATGATGTTAAAATGGTTTTGACAACCTATTAATGGGGTTGTTTTCTCAGTAGTTTATGCAGCCGTTTATTTTCAAGGATGAATATTTTGTAATCCGTACATCAAGTGGAGTACGGAGGTAACTGAGCCTCATTTTCATGGAATGGTACATTTTGGTCTTAAGTCACTTTCTTTAACAAAAAAATCAGATACTTTTTTGAATGGTTTTAATTCATTTTATTACACAGCATAGGATGGATTCCAAACTTTTATAGCGTATTCCAGCTGAGACCAAAGGTAAGTGAAATAGAGTGAACATAAGGTTTGAATATTTGTAAATTCACCTGTCAATCGTTTGACAAATTAATTCAAACATGGCATTCGCCTTCACAATACAATTTTCAATATGCGTATTGCAACTGGCGTTTGCGACAAATGTAACACCTAAATCCATAATCTCATTGACCCTTTGCAATAGTTCGCTGTTGACTTTATGTAATTAACAGATTCCTGTTACGATGAAAGCAATATACTTTATATTTAAGTATAGTTCGATCACACCACTTCCTTAATCTATCTATGTCTTCTTGAAGTTTCTGTGTATCAAACACGATATATTTTCACGTCATCAGCAAATATGAACAAGAAACGACCTATGAAAACAATAAAAATCCAGGGCCTGATGTGTGATTCTTGGGGAACACCTGATGTAACCATAATAACTGGTTTGTTAGATATGACTTGAACCAGTTTATGTAGTCGTGTACTCCCCAAATGCGAATAAACTACGAAGTGCTTTATGAAAACACATTGAAACAAATGCTTTCCTGAAATCCGTGTACGCTGGCTGTATCAACTTCATTGTGTTTTTCTATCTCGTTAATTATTTTACTGGTGAATTCCACAAGATTAGTCGACCGGCCAGGCATAAATCCATGCTGGTTTAGTGATATATGACGTCCTATTGTAGATTTCAAGTTGTTGCAAATAAGATAACTAATTCAAATAATTTAGGAATTGATGATAATGTTGATATTCCTCTATATATAGCATGTGATGTCATCTCTTTCACCCGGTTTAAAAATTGTTGTAATTTTTGAACTTTCCATTTTCCAGGAAGAACGCCGGTGCTTAAGGGTATAATATCAAAACTACAACCGTCTCCAAACTTCTTCAAAGTTTTGATTGAAAAAACGGCTTGAACATGTCAGCTATACATCTTCGGTGTTTGAGGAGCTTTTATTGTTGTAGGTCATATTAAAATAATTTAAAAAATTACATTGAATTGACTCCGTCCGTTTCTAATCGACTTTTTAACATTTTGGCATACGACTTTCGGTTTTTTAAGTTAACTATTCTATCATCGAACCACTGAGGGTTTTACACACATAGATACATAAATTTCATAGTATTGCAGCATAATGTCAAGTTTGGCGACATTTTCAATTAAATCTAGGTAACTTTGCAGTCCCATACGGGACGGTGTTCCAAACACAATAATTAATTAATTAAACTCCTTCTATTGTAGCACATAGTACAAGATCACTCCAGTTTATAGTTGTTTATAATACCACGCAACCAGACACATCTTGAATATTTGTAACGTCCGGCATCTTGATGTTTGGCTTAAGATAGATATGATTTAACGAGTTGTAAGTCTAACGATCCAACACAATTTCCGTGCCCGATGGGCAAGAAATATATCTGTTTGAGGTAATAAATATTGTGTTAGCGTGTTCACACGATTGGACCAGAATATTCCCATCAAAGCCAAACTGATGTTTGCTGGTCAGTTCTTCAAGATATTGCTTGGTTGCATTATCAAATATAAATATGTTAGCCAAAAGGAAGAAGCGGAAAATGGCAGTAGATGGATATTCTTGGTGTAGTGATCCTTTAAATGGCTTTCAATCAGGCTGTTTGAGTGTTACATGTAAATCATTATGTCCATAATCGATTTTGTACAGCTGGACTCTGCATACCTTTATCGCCTGTACAGTGTTCCGCCAACGGTCACATAGTTCATCATTGGCCCCCTTCAAATGTCAGTTTGATGGAGATCTTTCAATATGGCCTCCAGTCATCTATCTCGGTTGGATATAATAGAGTCTCGAAGGAGATGTTGAATTTCGTGATTCGTTTAAATCCAATATACGTTATGTTCACAAACAATTGGATCATAAATGGATCAGATTCTGGTGGTCAAGGTCCAACTCTCACTTTCAAAAGTAAGCAAGGTCTTATAAGTGCAAGAATCTTGATTGTGCATAGAAGACTTGATGTCCGGCTGCGATGCGAATTTCTGTCTGGATATCATTCGTAGATATTATGATTGAGCCGAGATATTTAAAGCCTTGCACGTTCTCAAAGTTGTAGTCGTTTGCTCCTAAATTTGCCGTAGTGATAAAGAAGTTTCGCGTGACGATGAAGCAATATTAAACCGTCTTTGATATCGTTTGGTCTTCAGCCAAGAAACTCGATTTCATCTGCATATCCAAGAATTTGTTCTGACTTATTGAATATGCAGGACAATACAGCTTTACGTTATTACGTACTCGAGCGCCAGATTAAAACGCGCAAATGCGAATGTATCTCTTTGCCGTGTGCCAGATTTTGTTTCGAAGGGATTAAAGACTGTCCCCTTTTAAACCTATTCAGAGAGACCAGTTTCTCTGAAATTTCTTCCTAGACATATGAACGTGCCCCAGAGGTTCTCGCGATTGATGCTATCATATGCCTGTTGAAAATCTCCGTAGAGTTGGTGTCTGGTTATGTCGTACTACCAAAATTTTTCAAGAACCATCTTTAGCGTGCAGTGATTGATCGGTTGGAGCGAAAATCATATTGATAATTACCGATGATGTTCGGGGAGAGAAATGACACCGTTTTGAGTGGTCATCATTTTGATGCAGCAAGCATATCAGTTTAGAGTTTTAAAATTTCTGTGGGGATATTTTACTAAGGTTTTACTTAAATTTTATCTATAAATCGATTTTTTCTGGTCTACTGATCAACAAACTTTGACGTAACATAAATATTTTTAAATTGGGAATAATTTGTCCATGACGAAATTGGTAGCGAAAATTATTCCCAATCTTATTTTGTTTTCAAAAAATTACCCCTAACGTTTTACCTTATTATGTCAGAAAAAAATAGTTTGAATAGAATTTAAATATAAGCCGTGTTTTTTTATAAGCGCCCAATAGACGTATGCGGAGCACCCAACTTTCCATGTCAAAACATATATTTATCGCGCTATTTTTGCATATAATTAATTTATTTAACTGTAAACTAAGATTTTTCAATCAACTTTTTAGTAAAAAATCGACATAAAAATATTTTGCTCTACCAGTACCTATTTATCGAGAGCAGCTATCGGGAGCGCTATCCATTTTAATGGGAAATTTGAAAAGGCCTTTATTTTGTAAACCCCTTTGAACCATTAGAAACTTAATCTTACAATAAAAATTTAAAACGCAGCAAGGTCCATTCTTCTTTATAACGTCACGTCAAAATAAATGTTAATTTGTAAATTTCAGGTTGTTCAATGTTTATTTTATTGATGAATTTATTTTCAATTTTTATAGTACAGCGACACCAGTGAATAATAGCTGCAGTTTGATTAGAAATTTCCCATTCGGTGCCGGATGCTGCTATAATAAAACTAGGCTATAAACTCTCTCCCCAATTCCCTATTCCCCTAGAATAGGGCCACAATAGGGACACTGGTGGAGCAATATAGATCGGGTAAAGGACACCTCTTGTAGCAAGCACGTCAAGTGTGTAAATTTCCGCCTGGTTCGAAAGAATCTGGAGGTTTCCAGTTTTTAGAAGGCTTAGCACGTTCCGTGTCCAACTGCTGCCTCAGCACCTGTCGGTCTAGCAACTGTCGGTTCAGCCCAATTAGATATTCTCTACACTCCAATTTTTCAAATTATGTTTATCCTCTTCAGTTTCCTTTTCTATTTTATTTGTTTTCTACGTGTAAATTTTTCACATGAATGAATACTAAATCACATGAATTTGCTCAATGTAATGGAATTTCCATCCAACACATCCAACTTAATATTATCGGAAAAGTTGGCTACACCATCTGTAGTTTATTTAGGTTTCACTATGACATAGGACATTTTCGTGGTCTTGATTAAAAAATCGGGAACAAATAATTATACACATATCTGTTAAGGTAAAAGTTCGAAATCGGTAAATGTCCAAATAAAAATTGGAAAAACTGTTTTAGTGCTTCGAAATCTATGAAATGAGAGTCCTAAATTCTTAAAATGGTGTGCTCCTCCTTGTGCTCCTCATGACGCGTAGTCCTCTGATGGAGAATAAATGAAACTGCGGGGATATAGAGGAAGAACAATAAACATTTCGTAACCATCGAATTTCTGGGCAACCGGTTTTTAAACATGTAAATGAATTTAAAAAATTAAAAATTCTGACATTTACCGATTTCGAACTTCCGCCGTAACATATCGATCCGAATTATATTGACATTCGTCTTCTTAGTACAGTCTCAGAGCTGAATGCCATAAATCTACAAAGGCTTAAGTCTCCATTTTCGAATTTGCTTTATAATATTCGACAGGCAGAGTATAGCTGTACAGAAAACTAGCAACGGTGGGCGATACATTTGTTTTCATTTATATGCATCATAATATAAAAAAATACTATAATGAAAATTAGTTGAATTTCCATAGCAAAATTGAGCCACAACTTGCTGCTGTTCTTGTTTGTAATGTCACAACTTGCTGCTGTTCTTGTTTGTAAAATGATTTCAATGGAAAATACGATTCGCAACTGATGGCGGGCTCATCCCTTCCGTGGAGTTTGAGACATGTTTGTTCAGCCGTTTCTTCCTTATTTTCGTTCCAAAGCAACAAGGGTCGGATGGCGAAGAAAAGGCACATATATTTGCCAAAAACTATCTGAATTGGGTAGGTATAATGTTCTAGTTCGCGTCCGTCTTCCACAGTTTTTTGCCAAATTGAATCATCTATTCTAAATATCCTTTTTCCTTTCCTGACAAAATTCGACCGCTAGGCTAACTTAATCGTTCTAACGTGTTCAATTGATTTAGCTCCCGGCTCATGTGATGCAAGCGTCTAAGATAAAATCTTTCTGAATCGTTGATACTAACATAGTATACTAGGTGTGTTCAAAGTAACGCACGATTTCGTTGTTGTACTATAGTAAACATAACAGACTAGTGTCTGTACAGTGTTAGCCATATTGAATGTTTAGTCTTTGCCAGCTGTCAAAAAGGTTATCTGTGGTTTTGTAGGATCTGCGAATATTTATTCGTATCAAATAATTTGTATTTAATTGTTCTATATAAGAAGAGAATAAAGTGCGGCTAAGTTTTAGGAATGCTAAATATTGCTTTTGGTGAGACCCTAGCCCTATGAGCAAAACGATTGAAAGAGCTCTGGACGCCCCCCCCCCCCAGCATATCAACATCCCATGAAAACGTGGAAAACGTAAAAGAAATGATTATGAACATAATCGCTGAGTAACAATCGGAAAGAACGCCCGGATTTGTAGTGAAACAATTCATGGCTTTTGCACTACGATAGTGCACCTAGCTCACACTTCAATGAATGTTTATGAATTTACGGCCGAAAACGAAACTGTAATGATGACCTAGCCTCCATATTCATCAGGCATGGCCCCATGATCTCCTTGCGACATTTTTCTTTTTCGAAAAATAAAGAGAAACTTAAAAGGGTCATCGTTTTACAACCACAGATGAAATTAAAAACGGTGGAAAAAGCGGTGGCATAAGTGTATAATATCTAATAGGCACTATTTTGAAGGGGATACCATTGATGTAGATTGTAGACAGTGATCTATATACAGAATAAGAGATCAGTGTAATATAGATCAGTGATTGTAGACGAATGAATAAAATTCTTTCCAAAAAACAAATATTCCGGTTACTTTTTGAACACACCTCGTAAATAAACGTCTCATTACTTTATTCCCACCACGTTGTCAAATCTTCCAGAAAGTTTTTTTGTCGTCCAAAGCGTTGTGAACGGGGATTTTACAATATGTCCATTGGTTTGCATCAGGCTCATTTTGGTTTAGTTTGAACCAAGAAGTTAGATTCACGTTCTTTGACATACGAGCAAATATTTCACACTCTTTACTGTGGCACATATCGCTCATTTGCTACAATATTGACATAACACAAAATTCACTCATTTCTAAGATATTCAAATCAAACGATTCCCAATAATTCATATTTTTATTATTTTGTATCAAAACATACTCTCTTATGTAGTAATTTTATTTCTAGCGAATTAGGTAAAATTCCATATAAAAAAATGCTCAATTCGCGAAAGAAATTAAAATTTTAAGATATTGGAAACTGTTCTAAGAAAATTTGCAAAATACTAAAAAAATATAAAATTTAAGATCTAATCCAGAATGTATTTTTATTTACATTTGAAAAACACCATTTTTACAAACAATTTTGAGTGATATTTTCAAATCGCTCTACTGAAAAATTAAAAATTTTCGCTTGCGTCACCCTTGCAGCAATGAGCGATATATAAATACTCGTATGGCAGGTATTTTAGACAATGGTATGGATTGTATGGTACTAGCTAACTGTTTTCAATGCGACGACCGTTAGAAAATTTTATTTCGCCTGTCTCTCTTCTTTTGCACTTAGAATATCCGTTGACATTTCCCAATGTAACATCTCTAAATTCTTTTGGAAACCCGTTGTAACATTTTCCTTTCACCATGCATGTTTGGATTTCAGTTACCACATGATATATGGATCAAATGTTTAACAATGATTTCCTCCGTTTTGAAATGAACAATTACATGAACAATTATGCCGTCACAGTTCCAAAAAGAGATTTTTTCACAATGTCCGCTCCCAAATTATTTAACTTCAGCCAAAAAACTGCAGCTACCAAGTCTGACCAATGTTCCACTTTTTATCAGGGCTCAAAGTTTCCCACGATTTTTTTTTTACTTTCGCGGTTAGCTTTTCACGTCCTACCTTACGCATTGTTTGCCTTACGCATTTCCACAATTTCTTTCAACTTCGAGTTGCAGGTCGTGGTGAAATATCCAACTTTCCATACTTTCTAACAGTTGCCTTAGCAAACTCATTGCTAATTGCTAATTAACCATTGCAAATTGCGGTGGTTACGCTAGAAATTAGATGGACAAATTACAGATTTTCCAAAATGTTTATTTTCAGAGTTTGCGTCACAAGAATGCTTGACTCTGCGCCAATATAAGCGTCAGTTACGTTCTGTTGGGTTAAACGTCATACGTTCAGCAAATGGGAAAATTCTTGTCTAACTGACAAACGATAAGAAAAATATTCTTTCATTGATACTTAGGATATCGCTTCAATTCTTTTAAATTTTGGTTTGCCAGGCTGATCAGCACGTAAATGCATGACAATACCCCAATGAAACGATGGTTCTCCATCTTTGCTTTAAAACACTATAGCCACTTCGTTAATCATTAAGGAATTGGACCACCTTTCGTCTATCACAAATTAGAGCTAATACCACGTTGGTTGGCTGAACGCCATTCGCTCCAACAGTATCAATGCAATTTAGAACGCTTCCTTGAGGTGGCTTAATGTTAGCTCAAGTAATGAGGCAAACGCAAATGATCTATTGAACGATCGTTTATGATTCCACTGGCACAGCATCAAAAAAAATTCTAACTAACCGGAATTATTAAAAAGTGGAGATAATTTAACTTGTCCTTTCTGGTAACATCGGGCAATCTCATCAGTATACTATTTCCAGTTTTTTTTCTGAAAAGCTAAGCGAAAAACAATGTTTGACAACGATGTTCATTAATCTCAAAACATTTGAAGAGTTGTTGTTTCATTACTGAATTTACTTTCGAATAGCACCCTAAATTCTTGAATAACCGTCCTTTGTTCTTCTACGACGAGTATTTAGTTTCAAAATATCGTAAGGAATGTAGTTTTCAAGCCGTGTGTGTCATGCTGTTCATATGTTTCAGCCGCTCTTGTGGTTGTTGTCTTTTTCGATCTCCCGTATAACTTGTCCAATAGATCTCTTTTTCGGTGGCATTTTTACTCCAAATTTAATTATGCCTACAAACAAAAAGTTAACAATAAATTGACACATTTATAAACTGAAGACACAAATCTAATTAGCATGCATAACTTGAAAAAATATTTCACCTAATATAATAATAACAATGTTGTGTTTAAGGCTGTATTTCTTGTAGAGTATAAAAATTTAACTATAACGTCGCTCATTTGCTGCAAAAGGGCCAAAACAATCCAAAAATTTTAATTTTTCAGTAGAGGGATTTGAAAATATCACTCAAAATTAAGCTTAAAATGTTAATTTCTTTCGCGAGTTGAGTCATTTTTATATGGAATTTTACCCAATTTGCTAGAAATAACTACATAAGAGAGTAAGTAGGTTTTGATATAAAATTATAAAAATATGATAAATTGACAATCGTTTCATTCGAATATCTTAGAAATGAGTGAATTTTGAGTAGCAGCAAATGAGCGAAATGTTAGTACTCTTTATGCAATGTTTTTTTCTTTTACCTGTCGAAAAGTTTCCATACCCAACCCTGAATGATGAGACCCACTGAATGATACCAGAAACAACAATTGATCCTATTGTGCATTATCCTTATAAAGTTGTGGATACTTTAACCCTTTACCGGCCCGTATACACAATTGTATATATTAATTTCAGTGAAACAAAATTCTTGAACTCGTAAGGGTTAAAGTTCAAGATACAACAACGGAATTTAAACTTTAATTATGAGTTCCGTTTCCTTATTTTATTTGTCCTAGATTTATGGACTACCCTATTCCGATAAAAATCTAATTGCAAGAGTCTGATAAGAATACCGATAGTAGTTAGAATATCGTTCAAAAGAGTTCGCACCAAAATTTTGTTTGTTGTGTCTCGTCCACCACGGTTCACAGTTCTTTTATTGTTTAATTATTGTTCTACTGTCACTGTGACGTTGTTTTGACAATTCAGGTTTTGTGATTTTATTTTTCAATTAAAAAAAGTAAAAATAAAAAAATCGACATTTTAACAACAATTAAATAAAATTAAGTTACAGAATTTTATTAAAAATGCAATTAACTATTGTTTTGTAGTTATTATAGCCGTTTTTATTATTGCGCTTATATCGTGCTTAGCAGTAGTGTAGATTTTTAAGTGTAAGTACTTTTGTGATAGAGGAGCAAACAAGTGTTCGATCACTTTTATCTCAGTCGAGCGAGTTTTCTTTTTTTGTGATGGTTTTTTTTTTGTTTAATTTCTATTATCAATGTTATGGGGGAAAATAAATAATAGTTTCATAGTGTTATTTAAATCCAATCGATAAACGTATCATGTAACTTCGACATCTCTGTATACTCATCTAATTTTTTCTCTCGATTTTAGATAATGTTTAATCGTCCACGATGTCGGGATTGGAGCCCCTTGGCCACACAACAACTACGTTTACGAAATTTGATTCAAATATCGGGCCACAATATTTTGTGTCACGATAAGTGTAGCGTTTACTATACTATGCATATGACATCAATGTCATCACCGTTCTTCACCAGTGAAAAATCAGACACTCCGAATAATGCTATATGGCCTGAAATTAATATACCAAATATTTATGAATTAGGGACGAGATCAGTATGTATACGTGTATGGGAACATAGAAATGATGATCGGAAGGGAAGCTCAAATTCTCCTATGGTCGATCGATTGCTTTTTTTGTGGGGCGTATACTTCTCGGGTCTGATTAACATACCAAATCGAACCTCGGTCAAATTTTCCGATAATACATTGGTGTTTCAAATGCATGGTGGATATTTCACCTCGTCCGACTATATAATAACGCAAACGGATTATTTTACGGTAACCGAGATGGAATCAACCATTGTGCTGTCGAAATCTCCTACGAATTCTAGTAATAAATTAACATTTGCCGTTAAAAAATTTACAAATAGTTATAATAGTAATCTGAACTGTGATGAAAATTTATCAAAATTAAGTAGAAATTCTAGTAAAAATTCGTTACTATCAAATTCGCCCAAAAGTAATGGCGGCATTGTCGAAAACGAAATCCTTACATCGAAACTTTTTAAAATAAACAGTGATCCTGCGATTACCAGCAGCAGTCTAATAATTAATAATAAAAAACGCTATGTATTAAAGGATTTTTTGAAGTCGGAGATTCGTCCGAGCTACGATGTGAAAAAGCTCCTTAAATTGCAGGAAAAACAGTTGTTTATCAATCGAAAATTAGAGAATTCGAAAGAGTTAATTGAAAAGATTTGTATGAAGAGCGCATATTGTTTGAATATTGATTTGTTCACAAACAAGGCGCTTGTCTACTACATGAAAAATAGCCATAAAGGAGCTGGGATGGGGCGAACCTTAAATCGATTATTGTTTCAACAAAATGAACCGCCCGATCCAGAAGTAATACTGAAGGCGCAATCACTTCGTCGTAATATCGAAATACAAAAATTTCGTTGTAGATTATTGACGCAGGAGCGTGATCGAATCAAAATATTAATGCGACATTTAGATAAAAAGCTGAATGATGTTTCAGATAAAAATATCGAAACCGAATCCTGGCTAATGTTGCACTATCGCAATTTGAGTCGGGAGAAAGAAGGGTATTTGCAACAGAAAGTGCAGTTTACCAGTTCCAAAGAGGCTTTAGTGAGCTTAAAATATTCGTTGCAACAGAGACGGTTACAAGTGTTGAAGGAATTGATTAATATTTATCAGATACAAAAATCGGATGATTTTTATATGGTAAATGGGGTTCGTTTACCAGACGCTGAATCATATACAGATCATGTATCCGCTTCGAATTTATCAGTAGCACTAGGTTATGCCGCTCATATTGTTATACTTGCTTCGAAAATTTTAGATATTCCCCTACGAAATCCTATTGTGCACGTGGGATCCCATACGAAAATAGTAGATAAAATAAAACTATTACCGCCAAACAATACGTTTCCATTGTACACGAAAGAATCACCACCACCACGGGATTTACTGTACGGCGTCTACTTGCTGAATCAAAATATAGCCCAACTAAAATATTCGCTCGGCCTGAGTCGTGGGGATTTACGAGCTACCCTACCGAATCTACTACAGCTACTCACGAGCCCAGCAAAAGATATATCATTTCGAAATACTATGATCGATGGGAATAGGCAAGTTTCAAATTCTAATTCATCGGTCGATTTGGATTGCTTGGTAATACCGCTTGATACCCATAACACAGAGCCAATTCCGAATGCAGCTGCTAATCTAAATAAAACGCTTGGCCATCGGTAAACAAATTAATTTCGAATTAAATTTATTACATAGCAAACTAATATTTACCAATTTGATTTATAATTTTTAGAGTTTGTCGGTCAGTTGGTAGTTTTACCGAAGAGCAGTTTTTGTCAAGTAAAAAATCGAATTCAGAACCTTATCTAGCGACACGACTTAATTTGAATAAAACAAAATTAATTAGACCAAATCAGAATTTAAACGATAATTTTTAATTAATGTCAAATAACATAATATAAATACAATATGTGATTTTAATTTTTAATTAAATTTTATTATTAATAATAATCTCGAACAAAATTTATATAAAATAATGTTGTGTAAACGATATAACTTTGTAATTATTACTTTATATTATTATTAATTATTCTTTAAATATAAGCAAAATAATAAATTATTTATATGAATATGATTATTGAGTAAACACGTCATGTAATTTTTCAAAATTTACAAAGTAATTGTATGCATGCACATACTTCGCTCACTGTCTTCCAAAAATTTATCAAGTAAATTTCTAGTGTAATCGCCAAATAATAGAGCGCACTACTAACCAAATTTTGTTATTAGACGTACTCATTCATTTGCAAAATGTCAAAAAGATAATTTGCGCAAGCTAATGAAAATTCCCCTCCTTTGCATTTTTATTTATTTATTTTTCTGTTTCTTGACTTGTGCGAAATAACTTATCGTGTCTAGTCAAAGCACAAAAAAGTTCTATTATCCAATAAATATTTAAGAATTAGAAGTAAAAAATAGTCATAATTACTCTATAAAGTGTTCTTGAGACGTAAAAATGTAAAAAAATATTTTATTCGTAAAAATCGAAACATTTTTACTTTTCCGTCTTATCATCAATAAATACAACAAATCAAGTGTTTTCGTTTTGTGAACTATAAATTGTGTCTGTTCTGTTCTGTAATTATATCTATAGTCAAAAACATAGTAGTTTGTTTCAGGTAAGTAATTGAAAAACATATTTACGGTCTACATTTCCGATTTAGTGTACCTTAAAAATTTGGTTGCTGCACCTCCAGGCAGGCACTCTATTTTTTCAATAAGTCCCTGCTTCTCAATTTATTTTCTCCATGCCATGCCTAGCATTACACTTCAATATTAAGATTTTTAGCTTTGCAATAACAACCAAATATTTTACAGAATAAATGTATTAATAATCTTTTATAAATACTCTTGGAAACGCATAGGAAGTAATATTTTGTATTTTTAAATAAATAATAAGAAACGTAAAATCCAAAATAAATGAAGTTTAAACGTAGACGATCATTCGTGGAAATTTAGAAATTACTTTTGGATTAATATTGTTTGGGTAGCAAGATTTAGTACGATAGAATCCATAAACTATCAGACGACCATCAAATCAACCCTTGTAGTTGGTGGTAATCGCTGAAATGATGTCCAAAAGACCTCCGCTTAAGCACTAGATTAGAAAATTTAAAACAGAAACATTGATAGTGTGTTATAAATAGTTTCGTGTTTCAACGGCTAATCAATCAAATGCGGGTATCGGCTGTCCAGAGGCTTAGAATTTTAGTTTAAGCGAAGATGACTTCGGAAAAATACTTGGTACCAGTTTTCTTACTGAGTCGCTTGGTTCACTAAGTTTTTTAATTGATTCAAGCACCCTACTTTTAGGTTTCGGTTATCTGCAATTCTGTATGATAGACGCAGGTGTCGCTTTCGGTGATCGACATAGAATCGGATTGATGGCACGTAAGATGTTTTACAAATTAAATCATGTTTGTAACTAGGGATTGCTCGTCAATCAAGTAATCAATAGATCCTGTCTTCTTCTAAACCAATGTCTAGAAAAACAAACATCTGTCCTTCTATTCTGGTCTCCCCTGGGAATTGGAAACAAAAATCCAGTTTTTCCCCATCAATTTTCCCAAATTTACAAATGCAAAATAAGGAATAAATATCGGGGGAAAACGAATTGAGTTTAAATACCACCTCCAAATAGTGCTTTTAAATATTAATATCGCAATTTTGTTATGAACGAAAAACGATTTAAAAAACATGCTGAGTAAGCCGGAGCCATCCAGATATATAGAGCCTCCCTATTCGAGCTTTTTTTTAATAAACTTAAAATATTGGGTACAAATTTTTTATATTTACTTTGGTTTTTCAATTGTAATGGTGTTATTGTGATTATTTCAGCACTCTCGAATTAAATCCACTATCGTACGAAATTCTTCCATTTGGCATCTGTGTGACAACAATTATGATAATCGACACTTGTACTACACAATCAACTTCCCAACAACCCACCCCATACTTATCTTTCCTTTAACGCTGGATCGCGGATAATTTAAAATTTTGACTTATAGATGGCTAATGTGTAAGAATCGCAACAATCAGTTTCGAACAGATGAAACTATTGATTTGAAAAAATCAGTCTTCTCATCAGGTCGTGACGACTGATGTTGTATTATTACATTCGAATATCGTTTATATATATAGAACAATACCATGTAGTTGTACTACTAGCGAATTACTTGCGTAGCGTACGAAAATTGATTCTTTCACATTTCCATCTATATTCTATTTTAATATATTTTAATATCATAATAACACCATACAATTGAAAAACCAAAGTAAATATATAAAAATTCGTGAATGTGAAAAGTTAGTTGTTAAGCTTAGTACTCAGTTCAAAGTGAAATGAAATTTTAACGCGGTCTCCAAAAATCTATTTATTTTCGCGTGAAATAGAAATGAAATTTTATTTGAAGAATTTTTAATTTTAACGTATAAATTTGTAGACATGCATAAATTAATTTCTTTATTTTACGTAAATAATTTAAATTAAATTGACTTTAATTAAAATTTATGAATTTGTGGTATTAAGAAATTTGTTTTTTGCCAAAAACAAACAAATGTCAAAATTTCGCGTGAAAATAATGTGCCGAGACATTAGGTTAGGTTAGGTTAGAGTGGCTGCTATCGCACACTTAGGCCAGTATTGGCCCATTGTGATACCACAGGATCCTATCTCCCCTTTACTCCTGCTGAAACCATCCAGAGCTACTTATGTAGCGTAAAATATCTCGTATTCCACAGCCCGCGAGTTCTGAAAGGCTGTCCATACCGTACACACCTAAATACTTATGCCTTCTGTATGATAGTGCCGGACACGAGCATAGGAAGTGATCTAGCGTCTCTTCCTCCTCTTCGTCTAAACAACTTCTACAAAAGTCATTCGTCTGCAGACCCAGCCTTCTTGCATGTTCCCCAAAAAGGCAGTGTCCTGTCAGTATCCCTACGACCAATCCTAACTCTCGTTTTCCCAGGGATACTAGTGCTTTGGAGCGCCGCAAGTCCAGTTTTGGCCAAATCTGTTTTGCTACCCTGCACGTGAGAGTGTTGGTCCACCTCTCATTTGTCAAGGCGATTGCCTTTTTACTGAGCGCCGATCTAAGCGGTGCTATAGGCCTCCCCAGACCTGCCCTTTCCGGTTGCATCTGGAGAGTCGTACCGTACCTAGCTAGTTCGTCCGCCCTGCAGTTTCCCGTGATGTCCGAGTGACCAGGGACCCAGATTATCTGGATACTCGCTCATCTCCTTAAGAGATAATCGGCAATCCAGCGCCACCCGTGACTTCAGACAAACCGCCTCTAGCGATCTGACCGCCGCCTGACTGTCCACATAAATCGCGATATCCTTAACGGATACCACGTTATGCTTCAACCATGTCCCGACTTCGCCTATCGCCACCACTTCAGCCTGGTACACGCTGCAGTAGTCAGGGAGACGAACGGAAATATTAACATTAAGCTTCTCACAGAAGACTCCGGCTCCTACTTTGCCGTCTAGCTTAGAACCGTCCATGAAAAATTGCAGTGCCTCGTTTTCCAGTATTGATCCGTTCCTCCAGGATTCTCTCGAAGGACAGATGATCCGGAAAACTTTATCGAAGCACAACGTTGGTTTAATATAATCTAGATTCGCCAGTTCTTCCCTAAGCGATCTAACTATCGTTGAGTGCCCCGCCTGAAGACACTTCCACTGAGAGACAGCCGAGAGCCTTGTAGCCACATTGGCTGCCATCTGCTTACCAAAAAATTCGATTGGAATAAGGTGGAACATAACCTCTAAAGCGCGTGTAGCTGTTGACCTAAGCGCCCCGCTTATAAGCATATAGGCCGTTCTTTGCACCTTCTCCAACATCTTCCTATATGTTACCTTCTCCAGAGCTGGCCACCACACACCTACCCCGTACATCAGCACAGGTCTTACCACAGCGGTATAGAGCCAGTGTACCAGCTCTGGTTTTAGACCCCATCTCTTCCCTATGGCGTTCTTACACGAGTAAATGGCTACATTAGCCTTATTCACCCTTTCTACAATGTTAGGCTTCCAGCTTAGCTTACTGTCCAAGATTATGCCCAGAAATGCCCAGAAGTGCCGTTCACGGTAGGAGGACTAACTACCGGAATTTTATATTTCTTAGTAAATAGTACCAGCTCTGTCTTGGAGGGGTTAATCCCTAACCCACATTTGCTGGCCCATTTCGTAACGATTATAAGTACATTCTGCATAACATCCCTAATCGTATCCAGATATTTGCCTGAGACAGATATCGCTACATCATCCGCATACGCTACAACCCCTATCGCCTCTCCCTCCAGTTCTAAGAGCAATCCATTCATCACAACACTCCAAAGAAAGAGGGACATTACACCTCCTTGCGGGGTTCCTCTAACCACCCGCCTTCTAATGGTGGCCTCCCCCAGTTTCGATGTAATAATCGTGCTTACCAGCATCTGATTTATCAACCTACATATGGGGTAGTCCACGTTCAAAAATAGCAATCCTTCCATGATCGTCTCCGTTTTCACATTATTAAAGGCACCCTCAATGTCGAGCAATACTACCATACAGAACTCTTGCGAGTAAATTGACTTCTCAATCATGCGTACTAGATCGTGCAGAGCTGTGTCCACCGACTTTCCCTTACAGTACGCATGCTGCGACATTGCCCAACTCCTGGGCTCAATTTTTGATCGAATACCTATATCTACCAACCTTTCCAAGGTTTTCAACAAAAAGGATGATAGAGTTATAGGTCTCAGATCCTTTGGATAGGCATGCGAGCTTTTTCCCGATTTCGGGATAAAGACCACTCTGACCTCTGTCCATTTTGTAGGAATATATACCAGTTTCAGACATCCCATGAAGATTCCTTCTAGCCAGGAGAGGATGACTGCTGAGTTCCTCTGGATCTCTGCTGGTATAATCCGATCCGGTCCCGCCGACTTATAAGGTCTAAACCCGTTCAGCGCCCAACGGATTCGCTCCTTATCCGCGATGCCCTCCATCTCTATTGAAGGTGTTACTCGATTAGCTCCAGGCTCTGTCGAGTCTTCAAAGCTTCCCGGAAAATGGGTCTCGATGAGGAGCTTCAAAGATTCCGCACTTGAAGTTGTCCATGACCCGTCTGGTCTTATTAAATAACTAAGACTGGTTGGGTTAGTAGCTAGAATTTTCCTAAGGCGAGAAGTCTCAGAGACCTCTTCCATTCTACAACAGAAGAGTCTCCAAGGCCCCCTTTGTGCCTTCCTCAACTCTTTTTTGTACTTTATGAGGTCCTCCTTATAGGAGTCCCAATCCCGAACCTCCCTTGTGTTCTTAGCTTTATTAAAAGCTCTCCTACACACACTCCGATATGTTCCCAACTCCTTGGTCCACCATATCGGTTTCTGCCTACCCCTAGGCTTTATTAGGGGGCACGCAGCATTAAATGAAAGATTGCATGCCTTTGTGACAATATCAACCATGCCATCTAATTCCTCTACTGTCGCCGGAAGTCCAGGAACCTCCAGCGGCAGTAGTTCCTTCAACACCTCTCCATATTTGTTCCAGTTTGTCCTTCTGGGATTCCTGAAGGATTTCCGGGTAACAGGTTTAATGTGAATGAATTTTTTGTGAAGAATGAGTGCTCTTTCGCCACTCTCCACCCTCTGATCATATGAAAGATCGTTTCTGACACAAAGGTGACATCTAAAACCTCCTGTCGATTTTTAACAATAAATGTCGGTTCTCGTCCAATATTGCAAATTAAAAGGTTGGTATTTAATAAATAATCAAAAAATAACTCACCCCTCTCGTTGATGTCTGTGCTTCCCCAGATTGTGTGATGCGCATTTACATCACATCCGAGTACAACACCTACCCTTTGATCTGCTTCCCGGATCAGTTTCCCCAGGTTGTCCGGTGGAACCTCCTTCTCGCGATCCCTATAGGCTGAGGCTAGCCATAGCTTTCCACAGCCAACCTCAGCGCTCATCGCTGTAACGTCTCCGCTACTAAATTGTGGAAGAAGAAAAATATTCAAATTATTTTTCGCTAGAATACACGATCTGATCTGCTCAGAGTTGCTTGAGTATAGTAATTTATACCCTTTCATTCTGAGGCCACAGATCCTGTTATTGTTAATCCAAGGTTCTTGGATTAACACTAAATCCTCATCTGACTTAGTCAGTCTGAGCACGAGAGCTGCCGAGGCAGCCTTCGTGTGATGTAGGTTTATTTGTACAATGCTAACCATTGTAGTCGACCTTACTCACCTCTTCTTGCACTCCCTGCATCAGGATAGTGCCATCTATCTCCTTGTTCCGGAAGCTGTCTTCCTCTCGTCGAAAGCCTAACAGGATGTCCCCATCAGGTTCCAGAGAGAGGAGGCTACCTCCCCTAACTATGCTCCCCAGAGCCGAAGCATTACTTTCCTGGCCGTCCTCAGCCTGCTTGACCGTCTCCTGTTGGGTCCGTTCGCCGTCACCCCCAGTGGCACTATTCTGGTAATTCCCTGGGAATAGGGAATTGGGGAAAGATTTTATATGCAATTTCAGTTCAAATATTTTTTTCCGGCCTACTAAGAAGAAAAGTTTGATGTAAATATTTATAAATTGGGAATAATTTTTCCATATCTAAATTGGCAAGGAAAAATTATTCCCAATTTTATTTTGTTTTCAAAAAAATTACCACTAGATTTTTACCTCAGTATGCCAGAAAAAAAAATTTAAAATAGAAATTACATATAAAATCTTTTCCCAATTCCCTATTCCCAGGGAATTACCAGAATAGTGCCACAGGCTGGTCTTTCGCAGTTGCGTCGGTCTCGTCCTTTTTATATACTTTGAGAGTGATCGACCCGAACCCGAAGTTGATCACTCCCTTTAATTTTGCAAGGGAAGCCAGGGATTCTTTATTGATCAGCATGATTGCCAATCTAAAGCCTCCCTTAGCTTCCTCTCGCTTAATAATCCTCCAGTCTTCCGTTGGAAGATCGGGATTACTGGCCTGAATGATCTCGAGGATCTCTTCTATTTTATCCGGCTCGGTTGGTAGCCAAACACGTGCCCTCGGCCTGCTCGGGATTTCCTCCCTGCAGACTGCCTCAAGCCTCGCGCCCGGCCACACCTCGCCTACTTCGGCAATTGCTCTTTTGTAAAGGTCGACCGATCTCTGATCCGAGCACGCAGTCAACTTCACGCGCCCCTGGTACCATCCCGCATCTCTGCAGGACGAGGGGGATCCCGGATTTTCTCTCAGGATCCGCAGAAAAATGGAGTTTAGTGCATTAAACACTACTCTCCATTTCTCTGACGTGATGCACCCATCTTCCTGACTTCTGTCAATGACGGCTAGCACCAGCACGTGCTCCCTTAGGATCTCACTGAATAGCTTCAGTTTTTGATCCCTAGAAGCACCCGACGTCTTATCTACCTGAACCTTGGCTCGCTTATTCTCGCCCGTTTCCAGCTCTTCCTGGGACCTCTGTCTTTTAGACACAAGGACCCTTTCCGAGCTGTCACGGCCGACAGTTTTTTAGGCCATGCCACAGATCCTCGTTGTTCTACTGTAAGCTGCCCCTCAGGGGTCGCAGCCAGTTTTTCTAAAATCCTATACGCCAACCGTCTCTCCCTGTATCGACGCTTCGACTGAGGGATCTCCCTCAATTCCCCCTTATTTCCTTTAGCGGTTCCGCTTCCACCTGGCTTCGATGCCAAAGTGTCGCTTAACCCTGATGATGAAGCCCCACCTTTACGGTTAGAGTTGCTAACTTCTTCCGGTTTTTGAAGGGTGCCGGCCCCTTTAATTTTAATTTCCTTTGTTTCTTCCATGTTTCTCCCACGAGTATCGGAGAAATATAGGTCAACTTGCGCAGAGATCCGTGTACGCAAGCAAGGCTAAATACAACTGGAGGTCGCCAGGTATCTAGAGGGCTCCGTTCACGACTGGGCTTTGTTAAATGGGCCCCCAGTCTAGCCGATCATCAGCACGGGTCGCGTAACACCGTAATCCAGCCCATTGGTTTACCGAGCACCCCACCCCCACCCTCGCCCTCCTCCCACATTCACTCAGTCATTCACCCATTCATATGGATATCCCAAACAAATGGGACCCACTTCATTCATGGGCCGAGACATTATTTTCACATGAAAATAATTTGGAGAGTTTATGCGCGCCATCTTTGATGTATTGAACACACTTGGTTTATTCGTTGGAGCACTGAGTACTACAAAACGAAAACAGAAATGAAATTTTTCATTTCTAATTTCACTTTGGTAAAATCGTATGGAAATTTCACGTGAAATCGAACTGAGTACTAGGCTTTAAAATAGAATGGTATCGGCTGTCCAGATGGATTCAACTGATTCCACTTGCACTACTACAAAGAAAAATATTTCAAGGATACCTTGTTTATTTGTCGTTTTTGGGTTAACTTTAGGTTAATTTCTATTTCGAGAGGAAAAGTATTGTTTTTTCAAACAAAGAAGCAGTTTTCGCAGCAAATAATAAACTTTTATTACAATACAAATAAATCAAAAAATATAATTTTACACACATACATAAACAAAGAAATGTGCAAAGAAACGCGCAAAGAATCAACTAATCTTTTGAAATGATAGAATCACGACGAAAGAATCAAAGTGTGGAGTGGCGGGTGGAGAGCAAATTGGTTTGAACCTTACACGGTTTGGAACAACTCTCCAATGCGTCAAATCATGAACTGTCAATCTATATTCATGCCGCGACTTAAAGGCTGGGGTTTTTCGGCAGGCGCAGCGCACCTACTTTAATTTGGCTCACAAATCATAGCGAATTTGATTTATTATGATCGTTTGTTGGATTGGTGTCGGAATTTGTGAATTACTTATATGTACATATATATTTTATTTTTTCCTAATTTATATTTTAAATTAACAAAACGAAATATACTTTCTATCAAAAAGTAACGGGAATTGGCCATTCAAAAAGCTCGCTTACAGGGATTGTTGCGTTTTTTTGTCGATATGTTGGCACAATTGTCTTCCATCTTGACGTGAAGTTTGAGCGCGATCTGTCATTTAGTTTGTTTACAGTGCTCTATTTTGTCAGTACATCTTAGAATTTCGTGTGCCGAATCGTATTTTTTTTTTTATATCATTTGCTTAGGTCGAGTAGCACTTATAGCTGTATATGACCGACCCGGCAATGTATTTTTATCAATTATATTTTTATGTGTATCCAGTCGTAACTTTCGTTACCACCGGGAATCGAACCCGAGACCCTCTATACACACAGCAAGCGTTCTACCCACTGTGTTACAGAGGGCGACGTGTGCCGAATCGCTGAAAATGTTACAAAAGACTTACGGTGAATCGACTTTTTCAAAATCAACTTTAAATGAGCATGAAGATGTTGTTATAACAACAATATGTTCCACATTTATTTCACTTTTTTCAAACTTTAAGCACCAATAATTGCTCGCACTATGTATTTACCTTCGCTTTTAAACAATGGCGTACCGACTATCCCGTATTACTAACTGGTGTTCGCCGATTTACTATTTATACAAAGAAGGAACATCCTAAACTCGCTTAAAGGATGAAACACACCAAGAGCAGCGCAACTTATTCCAAACAATCCACACTAATGGCTGCGTATGTGCGTGCACATCAAACAGCGCAGCAGATTGTTTTGTTTTAATAGTAAAATTGAATTGTACAAATTTTATCGAAGTTATGAGTAGCAGCAAATTGAAGCTGCTGGGTGTGGAACCTATTGATGCCGCAACAGATGCAACTTCATTCAATATAATTTAAATTATATTGAATAATAATAATTAATAATTAATAATTTAAAAAAATTTAAATTTTTCAATTATAATTACAAAATACTTAATGTTTTTTAATGGAAATATCTATATTTATACGCAAACTATGATTTTTTATCATTACATTAGCGAATATCCCAAAATTTAAATTTTATGCTCGCTGCTGCTGCTTGGTGGGTTTCATCCTTAAGAGTATTTAATTAACATTAACCCCATGTAACCAATTTCGACCATGGGGTCGATTTGTTCCAAAATTCGACAAGTTGACGAAATAACCGCAAGTATATATGTAGTAGTGGTATGTGTGTTTGGGTTAGTGCGATGTGCGCCATTTAATTTTCTTGAATATGACATTTCTAGATTCATTTCTATTTATAATTTAAAATTTGTAAATGCAATGCAAATATGCTTTAAATAAAATTAAATTTATTTAATTATTTAAATTTAGTTTTAAAATAATTTCTAATTCTGTGTTTCCGCGAAAACAACACATTCATTCGACATCGCATTAAAAAAAATTAAAATATGTGTAGTTAATTTTTTTTTTCTTAACACATTGACGCACATTTGATAACTTTTGTAATTGCAATGATATTTCGTCGCGGAAAGGAATGTATTGTAGAATTGAAAAATATGTCGAATTATTCCTTAAAAAATGAATGTTGTTTGCGCAAACGTGCTAAAAATCCAAAAAATTGTATGACCGTTATAGCAGTCATTCACATCAAACTTTTTTCTTCAGTAGGCCGGGAAATTGGAACTTTGGACAGAAAATTTGGACAGAAATTACATATAAATTCTTTCCCCAGTTCTCTATTTCCGGGGAATTACCAGAATAGCGCCACAGAGCGAATAATTGGAAATTCTGAATGAAAGTTTCCTTAAAAATGAAAATCATTTTTTTAAAGATAAATAGACAAAGTTCACCTGCAGGGGCACTATTCTGGCAATTCCCCGGGAATAGTGAATTGGGGAAAGATTTTATATGTAATTTCAGTTCAAATATTTTTTTTCTGGCTTACTGAGGTAAAAAGCTAGTGTTAAATTTTTTCAAAACAAAATTATATTGGGAATAATGTTCCCTACCAATTTAGGTATGGAAAAATTATTCCCAATTTATAAATACATATTTACATGGGACTTTTTTCGTCAGTAGGCCGGAAAAAATATATTTGAACAGAAATTACATATAAAATCTTTCCCCAATTCCCTATTGCCGGGGAGTTACCAGTGGCACTATTCTGGCTTTCCCTGAGTATAGGGAATTGGGAAAAACATTTTCATAGCATTTTTATCCAAATTGAATTTTTCTTGCCTACTGAGGGAATAAGTTTGGTGTAAATATTTCCGAAATAAAGTTAAATGGGAATTTTTTTTTCCCTATACAAGTTTTGTGGAATAAAAGTTTCCCAATTCACCTTGTTTTAAAATTTTTTGCACTAAACTTTTTACTTCAGTGGGCCAGAAAAATACAATTTGGACAAAAATGCTATATGAAAATATTTTCCCAATTCCCTATTCCCAGGGAAAGCCAGAATAGTGCCACAGGAGAATTAAAATTTGTTTTTCTGTAATATTTACGAGATTAGCCGTGTGAATATACGCAACGGTAAAACATTTAACAAATAAATCTAATGGTGAAACGATTGATTACCAGACCCCTCCTTAAGACACCAATCACTCCGAATTCTCGACGTTTTAAATAAAGCATAATCATAAAATTGGGAACTTCATGAATTGGAGGATTATAGGAAATGGTCCATTTTGATTAAGATTTCATTTGTGGTTGTCCAATTTATAACATATGTTCTCTTTTTCCAGCCCTTTTCACGCTTAGTTCGGCTAAGAAATTTTCGCAAGTATTGAACGTTCGTTTCTAGATTCTGTAAGCATGGATGTTTAGTTCGAAGAAAATTTTATAACGATTTTTCTTAAGCCAAAATATGCGATTTTTTTGGAATTTAAAATGTACCTAATATAGAGAATTTTTGGCGCTTTTGTTATATGTTACAAAGAGATCAAAAAGATAGAATTAAATAGATCAAAGATCAAAAACGTCGATTTGTAAAAATTATAGAAAGCAATTGATCGAGAGGAAGCAGCTCTTTTATCTTCTTATCTATGAAATATAAATTTATTGAAAATTTTAAATCCATATACGTAAATTTTAGTTTTAATTTTTTTTACGATTAAAATCCACAAATACAATTTTTCAATAATTAGATTTAATGTAGTATTTAATATAATATACCTGCTGGTTCGTAGCTATACCACATGCATTATTCCTGGCAATTGAAACTATCAACTACCAACTTTGGAAATAAATCGAGTGCAAAGGGTTAAAGCTTACGATAAAAATGGCAGAATCTTATGGCTCTTATATATAGGTTGCTCTGTTATTAGATTTTTATGTTTTGTTTTTATTTAATTTGACAATATCACACAACCCAGCAGGAAAGTTATTGACGATGCATTAATGACTCATCAGCGACAGTCAAGCATGTCATGTATATAGAAATTTTTCAGCCAATGGGACTAATTTTCGTTTGTGACATGTCTGAGATGAGTCGTACATGACATGACTGAGATGAATTGTACATGATATGTCTGATATTAATCGTATTTCACAAGTCTGAGATGTATGGTACGTGAGAAATCATGTGTAACTATGCTAGGACAGTTCAGAGACGTATATTATGTGGCTTGGCTAAAATCTATTGTAGATAAAATGTCTGAGATCTGATTGACATTTGTAATTAAAACATTTTATTTAAAGGAAGAAAACTATTACTAATTTATTTAAAAAGTTAATAATATCAGTATGACTTTCAAAATATAAAAACTTAATTTCGGTAAAAAATAAATTTCACCGTTGGTACTTCAACTGGCGGCAGTTTGCCTAGAATATAAAACACAAGATTTGTTTAACTATAAAAATTAAAAATTGAACAACCTATTTGACAAATAAAATGTTTAAAATATGTTGCAACACTACATATATTATATAAAAAATTTTATATAAAAAGAAAAATTATTACATAGAAGATAGACTGAAGATGACACGCAAAAGTATTTTATTTTTATCGGTTTTGTTCATTTACGTTGTTTTCAAAAAATTGCGATGGAATGAGAAACATCGGAGACTCGCTCAAGACATTGTCAAGAAAGAGGTTGTGTACATGACATGTCTCACACTAGTCTTTGTTCATAAACAGACACTGTACGCGTCATTTGAGAATCAAATGTGACTTGTCATAAATTATCATTTGTCAACATACCATCAAAAAAGGACAAAAAATTAAGCTTTTTCTTTTTCATACACAATTAGAAAAAGAGTAAGAAATAGAAACGTATGTTTTCGTGAAAATTAATCCACATGGATGTTGACAAATTTCCAACTGGGAAGTTTTGTTCTATAATATTCTAAACTTTTGCACTTTACTAGTGAAGTTAAACTTAGATTTTTTTTAAATTTTTATAATTTTATGGTCGCTTCACGTACTAAATAACGGCGTCAAAATTGTCACATACAGCTTTTACAATTTTTTTGTGAATTGGTATCCCTGGAAGGAAACTTTCCTCCTTCCGGCATGCCAGTATGCCTTATCCAGCAGTATTGTGTACCATTCAGCAGCTCTTGGACCTAGCTATAGGATTCAACGACAAATCCACGATTAACCCACAAATAATTTGATTGTGTAGCGTCGAATATGAGCGGCCAAATCCATACAAGGGATGTAGCCCCAATAAAATAAATAAATAAATAAATAAAAGTATTCCATCTTTAAGTCCTTATGAAATATGCTCTCTCGAATAAATCAAATTTAAAGTAAAATATACATGTAAAAAATGGCCTTGAATTTTTTTATTTCATTTTTGTTTGTGTCATTTTGGTTGAAACATGAAACGTAGCATCGTCGACTTCGGCTCTTAAGAACAGATCTACGAAATACTAAAAAAACATCAAATTATTATTTTATGTTTTTCTACATGTATAGCATTTTCTTACCCTCGAGATTCATTTTAAAATGGTTTTATTTATTTTTTTTATTTATTTACAAACAAAATTTATTTGTTTACAAAATCAAAAATTAAATGTCAAAATGAATCACTTGAAGTTAGCTAAAGTTGTTGTTCTAAATTTTTTTTCGAAATTTTCCTGTATTTTCCCTATATTTTATCGCGGTCTTGAAAATACAGGGGAATTTAACAAAAAAAAAAATTTAGGACAACAACTTTAACTAACTTCAAGTCAATCATTTTGACATTTAATTTTTGGTTTGTAATTCAACACCAAAATGTATCTAATATTAAACTAAATATAATTAATTGGACCAGCAAAAATTAAAAATTCCTCATTTTATTAAAAATAAAATTCAGACATTTCATTTTCCTTATTTTACTTATTTTGCAAATGTGCCATTTCTGAAGACGTTTTTTTTATTATGGCGATTTGATTTTGTCTTACGTTGTCTTCATCGCACAGTAAATTTTTCATAAATTAACGTAACTAACATAATATAGTATTTGGTGTTACAGGAGCCAAATATGGTTATACATGAGCGAAACAGACCTTTATTTTTATAAAGTATCCTTGTATTCTTTCATGTCTCCAAGTTTGTTTTATGCAAGTTCCTTTGTAGGAATGATGCTGATCCTGCAGAAGGGCCCTTATCAATTGGTATAGATATGTACATACAGTTGCTATTAATTTTACGATTGCTAAAAGAGTTACATTAAATTTATTGTAATGTGTGAATTAAATTTAGATACACTTGTCAGTTTTGTGTCAATGGGTAGCTTGCAATATTGATTATATCGGGTTTTCATTTCTTCATAGGTTATAAATTGAAGTGTTCTAAGAGAAACGCCAAACATTCCAGGAATGAAACCACGATATAAACCGGACATACAATCAGTTTGATAAATTTTCTCGAAAGCATCAAACATGCCATGTTAATTTTTTTAGTCGGGTAAAAATTCGTTTGGGGTTATATGTTTTGATATGCGAAAGATATAAAAAAATAAATAAAATTTCGTCAAAAAGCAGAAAAAAATCATAGATCCCGATCGCAGTGCCACCTACCGGTCCAATTGTGAATCTTAACCATCCAGGAACCCACCCAAACACACACACACACACACACACACATTAAAATCGGTCACACACATCACATTAAAATTTCATTAAAATCGGTCTAGCCGTTTAGGAGGAGTTCAATTATATACGCACGTATAGAGGAATATAAAGATTGGGGGTGGTGGGGAGGAGGGTGGGTGAAATTTTGGAGTTATATGTTCTAATATGCGAAAAGTCTAATAAGAATAAAAAAAAATCGTGGAAAAAACATCAACCAACGAAACCGCTCCCTTTCTCTGTATTTCCAAAACTTAAAGTGTTTTTTTGTTTGCCTAGACCCTTATGGTTAATTTGTATACGGTGGCTGTTTGTGAAAACTTTCCAAAACGGCATTATTAATTCGTTGTTTAAGGATATAATCAATCATCATATTTTTACCTTAACGTTATAATTTTTTACACTTTTACACGATATTATTGATATTAAATTTGTTTTTGGTAGTTTCGATTAATTAGATTATTTTTATTTGCAATTCAACTCAGAATACGAGTATGGTCTACAGAACTTCTGTAAATTAAATTTAAATATTAGATTGCATCATGAGTCAATTTGCATTTGTCAGGATTTATTTAAATTTATAACGTTTGTTAGAAGTTTAATAGGATTTTAAGGTTTGCCAGAAACTACATGCTCGTATTAATTTCTACAAAGTTTACAAATGTGTGAGCCGCACACTTCATTTTGAGGATTACCCTCATTTACAATGACGTGTGCGTTCAGTTGAAGTTTGTGCCAAGTTTTGGCTTTAAGTATTTATTTTGTGCATTTCATTTTATCATTTTCCGCTTTTAAGCATCCGATACATGCTCACGCATTTTGTCGCACATATAATTTAATTTTTTAGAATTATTGTATTCGTCCAAATGAGCAATGGTGGATTCCCCGTTTCAATTGTAATTTTTATCTTTACCATTTGCAATGGTGGATTTCTCGTTTCAATCCATTTTATGACTTCCTCCGAAGATTTGGTGGGATTCGCCTTAAACTTTTTCATGATCGTTACACTTTGCTTGGTTTACAGTCACTGAGACGTTTTTCTGGGGGTCTATTATGAAACATTATTCGCTTTCGAAAAATTCGATATCAAAAATTAGATACGCTTTGAATATTGCTATTATGAAACAAAGCGAATCGTCCGTTTGTTGTGGACCTGTCAAATCAATTTTATATATGTATTATTTTTATTTATTTATTTATTATAATTTAAAAATAAAATGATCAAACCAACAGATAAATAATTAGGGACATTTGAAACATATTGACATGTTGTGACAAAATGACCCGTCAAATAAAAAGTGTACATGTGAACCTCCTATAATACGGTGGTCTTATAACGGGATTTCCATATAACGCGATGTAAAAATTGCGAGAAACCCTGCTATAACGCTGTGTTCTTATAAAGCGGTTTCCATTATAACGCAAACCCAGTTTCTTATAGACTATTTTCCTCAAAAAAATTTGACAGCTGAAGCTGTATGGCAAACCAGAACAAACTAAAATTTGTTTGTAATTTTTAAAGTTTTTGACACAACTATTAAAGTTTAATGTTTAAAACATATCCACAAACAATTGTACTGTTTAAATTTTAATAGCATTGTGAAAATTTATGAATAAAATAAAAATAGAATTTTATTTTAATGGTTTGCCATACACGTTCAACTGTCATAATGTTATTCTGACGTTTAAGGAAAATGGTCTATAGCACGGTTTCCATACAACACGGTACGAATTAATCGCGTTATAGGAGGTTTGACTGTATATGTAAAAAAAAAATTAATTTGCGTGAGGTCCAAAATATTAGTTATTAAATAGATGAATATAAATATGATTTAGAAAAATGAAAAAAGAAGAAAAATATCTACAAAAGGCAGGTAAGTTAGTAAGAGAAAATTACAAAAAAAATAAAACAAAAAATAAACTTTGGATTTTTTATTTTTTTTTTTATTTAATTTATTTATTTATTTATTTATACAATATTACAACTGATTCAGAGATCATCTAGTAATTTATCTTTCTTAAATTAAGTTCTCGGATTAAGATGAGTAATCTATTGGTTACTCATTTTATAATACTTTCTTCTAAAACAAACTGCCCAGCTCCAGCGGTTTCTGCCTTTGGAGTCTCCTCACGCCGTTAGTGGTGTCCAGCATACGACAGATATCTGTATTTTCGTGTAGAGATAAGCGCTGTACGTGTTTCCTTGCATGGTTCTTTATTTCATCGGTGACGTATTCCATCTTCAAGTCTCTATGGATGTTGTCATTCCTAATGTATCATGGGGCGTTCACAATCCCTCGTAGCACTTTATTTTGGAAGCATTGTATCATTTGTACATTGGTTTTCTTGGCACAACCCCAAAGCTGGATACCATAGGTCCATACTGGTTTTAGCATTTGCCTGTATAGAAGCAATTTGTTGTGTATTGACAGCTCAGAGTTTCTACCCATGAGCCAGTACATTTTTCTATATTTAATGTTTAACTCTTCTTTTTTCTTCTTGATGTGTTCTTTCCATCTTAGCTTAGCATCGAGGGTCATGCCAAGGTATTTAGCTGTATTTGCATATGGAATTTGGTTTGAGTTCAGAACCACGGGAATACAGTTTACATTTTGATTTTTAAAGTTGACGTGTACTGATTTGGCTTCATTTAATGATATGCGCCATTTTTTAGTCCAGTTGCTCACCGTGTTAACTGCACTTTGAAGTTTGCTTGTTGCTTCCGAAATATCTTTTGCAACTGCTAGAATAGCTGTATCGTCTGCAAATGTTGCTACTGGTGGTACCTTCAATATTCGGTAAGTCTCTCGTATAAAGAATAAACAGAATAGGTCCAAGTACGCTACCTTGTGGTACACCTGCTGATATTCTTTTTATTTCAGAGTACTCATTTTCAAATTTGACTCTAAAGTGTCGATCAGCTATGCACGATTTATGAATTTGATAAAATTGCTTAGGCAGGTCTCGATGCAGTTTAAATTCAAGCCCTTGGTGCCAAACTTTGTCGAAAGCTTGAGCTACATCTAAGAAAATACTGGAGCATATTTTCTTATTCTCGAGTGCATCCTCAATGACATCCGTTATTCTGTGAACTTGTTCAACTGTAGAGTGATTTTCTCTAAACCCAAATTGGTGTGGTGGAATTAGGCATCTCTCTTCTATTATAGGTTTGAGTCTTTTCAGCAACAGTTTTTCAAATATTTTTGATATGATTGGAAGTAGTGATATCGGTCTATATGATTTTTTATCGTTTCCTGGTTTGCCTGGTTTAGGAATCATTATTACTTCGGCCACCTTCCATTGTCGTGGAACATATTTTAATCTGGCTTTCACAATTTGCCCAGTTATTAAATCATAACCTGGAGCTTTTCTGATACTTAAGTTACTATTGATTTCAGTTTTACGCTCCAATAAAGTCACATGCCTTATGTCAAGATCATCTGCTTTGTTTACGACTGTTGTATTTTCATTTGCTGTTTGTCTCGGCAACGGTTGAAATGTCTCTTCTAAATAAGCAGCAAATAGAGAGACTTTCTGTTTGTCACTTTTAGCCCATGATCCGTCATCGCATTTGATAGGCGGCACATGCATTTTGGATCTTTTTAGTCCCTTCGTTGCTTTCCAAAGCGAGTAATCGTCATCCTTTAATTCAGAAAGACCTCGCTTAGTTATGCTTTCGTTCTTTATTTCTTTTATTAGTTGTTTTAATTTGTTGCACAAAAAATTTAGAATAGTTTTGTGTTGCGGTGCACGAGAGTGCTGCCAGATTTTGCGAGCTTTCCGTTTCTCCCTAAGTAGCTCTCTGACTTCAAGAGGATAGTTATATTTCATTGTAGCGTTGGTATGAGAAATCGGTGAACTTTCACAAGCCGCTTGTTGGTTATTGTTATTAAATATTTCTAGTTCATCTTCCAGCTGCACCTACGTTCTAATTGGTTGGCCGAGATTTGTTCGATCTTCTACTAATTTCTTGAATAGATCTCAATTGGTTTTATTGTTTGTTAACTTAGGTGAATTATCTTTTTTTATTATCATTGTACTCAGTGTCATGATCACAGGTGAGTGGTCAGATGATAGTCCTTCACTATTTTCAATGCATGTGTAGTCCTCTAAAACTTCTTTTGTTACAAAGAAGTCAAGAAGATCTGGAATTTTATGTATGTCAGCAGGCCAATTTGTTGGTTTACCGCCAGAGAGGAATTCACAGTTGTTCTCGCGAGCTGCATTAAATAACTCTTTCCCTTTAGAGGTTGTAAGTCTAGATCCCCAATAGGTGTTCTTTGCATTAAAATCACCGCCTATGATAAAATTTAATCCTAGTGATTTAAAAAGTCGACTGTAGTCTTCTTTTTTTAATTGATGGCGTGGGGGACAGTAAATAGAGGAGATACTGAGTTCCCTATTATTTATTGATTCAACTATTATGGTTTTAACCTGCATAATTTCTTCCTCAATGCCGGGCACTTCATAATGTTTAATATTATTTTTAACAATTACGGTAGACCTGCCTCTAGCGTTTCCTCCTGGATGAATAGTATGGTAACATTGATAGTCACGTATTTTAATAAATGAAGTTTCTGTTAAATGAGTTTCCGAGACAAGACATATATCTATTTTTTCTAAGTTTAGAAAAATTTCTAGTTCTGAAACATGCTGTGGTAATCCATTCGCGTTCCAAATAACAATTCTAAATGATCTATTCATTTGATTAGTATAGCATTGATGTATGCTCATTCGTAGCTTCTTGTCTATCCAGCCGCTTATATATATATATATAGCTTCTAGACCACGTTCTTGTTTTGTTAGGCGTGCATTTATCGTTTCTATACTTCGAAATATCCTTTCTAGTGGATTTTCTTCAATAGTATTCTGTTGCGTTATCTGAGAGTAGGATCTCCTCTCTGGCCCTATGGGCCCTGGTTGTGTCGGCGCTCTATTTGTAGTTGGAATGTTTTCTCTTCTAACATTACTGTTTTGAGTCGATTGGCGTGTTTTATTTCTTAACCTTTGCAGTTGTACCGCTACTTCGCATCCTCTATAGTTGGCTGGGTGTTGTCCTTTACAGATTATACACCTTGCAGGTTCGGTTCGACTAAGAGAACAGCCTTTCGCGTTGTGTCTGCCGGCACATTTTACGCACCTAACATCTCTCCCGCAATATCTTTGGGTGTGGTTATAAGCTTGGCATTTCTTGCATTGAGGTATTAATCTCGTGTTCTTTTTCAGTGGTTCTATTTTAACCCTCATATCAAGTATTGCTTTGATATTAAATATATTTTCAATTTTTTCGCTTTTTTGAGCATGAATAGCGGGAGTCCTCTTTTAACGATCTTGGTTCCTTGACTATTTTCAACTTTCTCTCGTTTAAAGATATTGACTGCGTCTTCAATTTGCAGTTCTTTCATTTTGAGATCTTCTATTATACCCTCCTTCCTGCAGGTGGGATGTAGCCCTCTGGCCATAACCTTGATGTTTCGGTTATTTTTGTCTTCATATGTATACCACTCTTTACCTTCTTCAGTGAGCTTTGTGGCTAAGGCTCTGTATGCATCGGGATCTTTTGTGTTTATCTTCCAAACATTATTGTTTAGTGCAACTACTCTATAGTCGTTTGTGGACACTGATTTCATTAGAGCTTGGATATTCGCAAACTCAGTAATGCCTATCACATTAATTGGCGGTGGTGCTTTGGTCTTCATTGCAACCTTGCGTTGTTCTTGTCGCTGGTGATGTTGGGGTACAGGCACTGGATTGACAGTTTCATTAACTTTTGCTTGCGAGAGCTCCTCAACTTCTGGCGAGAATTCTGCACTTCGTTTTTTCTTTGGTCTTTTCTCCTGTTTGTGTATCCAATCAGTTTCTCTTGCAAGTTCCTCCTCATCTGTGTGAAACTCAGCGTCTCGTTTTCTTTCTTTAACTTAGCGATTTCATTGCTAAGTTGCGATGCGACTTTTTCTATTTCACTCAGTCTTCTGCGTAGTTCAGCATTTTCGATTTCCTGCTGAGTTGCGAACTCTGTTTGTCTAGGTGGTGACCTAGCTAATTTTGAACTTCGATCGAATGGGAATAGCAATGGTTGGCTCACCCCAGAATCCTTTGAGCCGGCCTCGTTAGAGGGTGGATTAGCCAACTGAGCAGTTGGTGTACCACCTGGGGTAAAAATTCCTTTTTGTTGAAAACTCATTGCATTATAATGACTGGTTATTGAAGCAGCTACCAATCTAACCAGTGAAATTGGCAGTGGCTCAGTGGAGAGAACATCATTTGCTAGGTTCTCGGTGTTCGGTTATCCCGCCGTTACTCGATCGCCAAAGCCTCGTTGGTTAATAACAGGGAGCACCACGTGCAGGTGAGGTTGACAGTTGGACCTTCTAGACCGATGCCCCTTACCCTCCACTTTGGATGAGAAAAATTTAAAATAACGATAAAAGGAAAAGGAAAATTATCATACACAAAAAAAGATAAATGCAACATGCGATTACTTTTAAAAATACTTTCAATTTCATCAAGCATATCAAATAGCCATATTTTAAGACTACATACGAACATATAACGGTTAGCAGACTTCACAAATTGAGGTAAATTATTATACAAGAATGGAGCAGAACAATCAAAGAATCGTCGAAAAATTCTTTTTTTGTAAAAGGAACAACACACAAATTTGTAGTTCTATAATTTAAGTTAGTTTTTATTTTTTCATACCCACTTCTTGTATAAAATATGTATTTTCAAAACTCTATAAACATACAGATGACGTATAATGGCAAAATCTTATAGCGTTTTCGCTGGCACAAAAATCTTGATCCATTTTTAATCCAAAATGACTTCTTTGTTTACATGTTTTGTCTTTTTAGTTTTTGATTCTAGATCAAAAATAAAATCCAAAAAATTTGTTGGATTTTTTTTGACGTTTACTCACACAATATCACAATATGTGTGAGTAAACGTCAAAAAAAATCAAACAAATTTTTTGGATTTTATTTTAGATCCAGAATCAAAAACTAAAAAGACAAAAAATGTAAACAAAGAAGCCATTTTGGATCAAAAATGGATCAACATTTTTGGGGGTACCGAATTAAAAAAGTCTGAATTAAAAAAGTTCTTTAAAAATGAATTAAAAAAGTTGATTTTTGTATGAACATCTGCTACTTATTTTAATTCATATTTTTAACTTAAAATTATGAATTAAAAAAAACGATTTAGAAAAATGAGAAAACTCAAAAATGAATTAACAAAGGCTTGCACTATTTCATTTTTAAAACACCTACCTTAATTCATTTTCAAAAGGCACATTTTATTTCATTTTATAAATTAAAAAATCTTAATTCGACTTTTAACAAATATTCAGAAATGTGCATTATTTTGGGCTAAAGTTTACTTAGTATAAATTTTTAAAATTTTTAAATGCAGGATTGTTTATCAACAGTTTTTAGGAGGGGTAAGCTAAATTTTTCGGGAAAATTGTCCCATTTTCCGGGAAAATACGTAGAAATGTGTAATCTTTATAAAAATTTGGATCTTATAATTGTATCTTAACAGTTTTTCAACAGTACAAATAATTTTTCCGGGAAAATTTTTCAATTTTTCCAGGAGAATTTTGAAATTTTTTCAATTTTTTTTTACTTAGTTTGACACTTAAAGAATTGTGCAAATAAATTGGGGAAAAGCCGGGGTTTGGGGGCGGCAGCTCCCATCCTCTAAGGTATAAACGAATTAAAATTACATTAAAAAAAAAATTTATATATAACGAAAGTTGATTCTTTTAACATTTTTGGCACTATCAGAAGAAGCGATAAGAGCGACAGAAACTCTTTGATCTGTGTCTGCAAGGTTGACGAAGCAATTATTATTAATAAAAATAATTTTTCCGGAAAATCAAAAAATTAGTTAACAATCCTGCATTTAAAAATTTCCAAAATTTATATTCCTTACCTGATTTTTCTGATGTATACGTAAAGTAAAATTACGCCTTATTTTGCATTGCCAAATTTTTACGTGCCAAATTCAAATTCAAATTCCAAAAAATTTTCATTAATGAAAATAACATTTGTTTTCACTTTATAAAGAGGCTTATATTATTTCATTTTAAAACTGAATTAAGAAATGCCTTTTTAAATTCATTTTATCGAACTTTTTTATTTCTTTTTCAACTCTGATTTTAATTCATTTTTAAAATGAATTAAAAACACTTATTTTAATTCAGAAAAAAAAACTTTTTTAATTCAAACTTTTTTAATTCATGTAGCCAACATTTTTGTGCCAGAGAAAACGTTATTAGAAGACTCAAACAAAGTAAGAGACGAACAACGTCTGTCCTTGGAGAGAATGACTCAAACTAAAATATGCGGTAAATTAATTTACAACTTACATCTTGGTTTATAAAGGGTGATTTTTTAAGAGCTTGAGAACTTTTTTTTAAAAAAAAACGCATAAAATTTGCAAAATCTCATCGGTTCTTTATTTGAAACGTTAGATTGGTCCATGACATTTACTTTTTGAAGATAATTTCATTTAAATGTTGACCGCGGCTGCGTCTTAGGTGGTCCATTCGGAAAGTCCAATTTTGGGCAACTTTTTCGAGCATTTCGGCCAGAATAGCCCGAATTTCTTCGGAAATGTTGTCTTCCAAAACTGGAATAGTTGCTGGCTTATTTCTGTAGACTTTAGACTTGACGTAGCCCCACAAAAAATAGTCTAAAGGCGTCAAATCGCATGATCTTGGTGGCCAACTCGGGCCATTTCTTGAGATGAATTGTTCTCCGAAGTTTTCCCTCAAAATGGCCATAGAATCGCGAGCTGTGTGGCATGTAGCGCCATCTTGTTGAAATCACATGTCAACTAAGTTCAGTTCTTCCATTTTTGGCAACAAAAAGTTTGTTAGCATCGAACGATAGCGATCGCCATTCACCGTAACGTTGCGTCCAACAGCATCTTTGAAAAAATACGGTCCAATGATTCCACCAGCGTACAAACCACACCAAACAGTGCATTTTTCGGGATGCATGGGCAGTTCTTGAACGGCTTCTGGTTGCTCTTCACTCCAAATGCGGCAATTTTGCTTATTTACGTAGCCATTCAACCAGAAATGAGCCTCATCGCTGAACAAAATTTGTCGATAAAAAAGCGGATTTTCTGCCAACTTTTCTAGGGCCCATTCACTGAAAATTCGACGTTGTGGCTCGTTAGTAAGTCTATTCATTATGAAATGTCAAAGCATACTGAGCATCTTTCTCTTTGACACCTTGTCTGAAATCCCGCGTGATCTGTCAAATACTAATGCATGAAAATCCTAACCACAAAAAAATCACCCGTTATATCTATTGATATTTAAAACAATAATTATAATTGTGTTAATTAAAAAATATAAAAATACAAGACCGAATTTATTTACACGCGACAACAAAAAATATTGTTTTAAAACAACATTGACACAATGCGACATTCGCCACCTAAGACTACATAGGCGAATATTAATGTCACATTTTCGTTTAATTCGATTCGTATTTTTTTTTTGTTTCTTAATCTGGTAAATTTGTCGATTTCGATAGAAAAAAAAAATAATACCAAAATACACCGCGAATCGAATTTTCCGAAATCGAATAAGTTTTATAATAGACCCCCTGGGTCGAATCGATTATGCGGAAATCCTCGCAAGACTAAATAGTTACGCCGCTGAGCGTGGTGTGAGGGGTCGCGTCGGTTTCTTACAGATCCAACGTGGTACTACTAATGTCCAGTGTTCCGACCTAGATCTGAATGCGTCGCGTCTCTTCAACAAGTATTCACACTTGTTTTTTGTGGAGCTGCGATATTTAAATTCCGTTAGAAATAAATTTTCTCATCCAAACGTCTGTTCGCAAATCGTCTTCAGAGTTAATAGACTGAATCTGATGCCCAAATCAATGATGCCCAAATTTTGAAGTAACTGTTTGAAATTTAATATCTGGAAGAAAACTATAGTATCGCAAATAGTTCTTACAAGTCCTTACAGGTTGATTCGGTTTAATAGTTTTTTCAATACTTTTCTTGGGGTCAATCTGTTCTCTTGACGAATTAGAGGATTTATTGTTTCAGCATTACTACAGAATATTACATTACTTACATCTAGTATGTGTATGAACCCACAATATAATCTGTTACACTCTCTTCAAATAGCTTCATCTAATTTATTGTTTCTACAGCGACATCTTTTGAATTATTAAAATTACTAGTAGTTCCCTTATTAACTAAGTAGTTCCTTAGCCTAATTAAGTCTATTCAAAATTTGTGTCAATATATATGTCTATTTATAGAAGATTATGGAGTAACAAAATTTATATTGGAACAAATTACTCAAATTTGTATGATAATTTGTTTTTCAGAATATTATGGAACCATGTAACCATACATTTTAAATGCTAAATTTGAAATACACTTTTAACCTCTAAAATTTTATTTAGTAATTTTTATAAAAGCATTTGCTCTCCATTTATTTGGGTTATTTCTCGACTCGATATACAATACATAAATTAAAACCACTTGTTTCTCCTTTACAGGTGCCTGCACATTAAATACTCGTACCAGTATATTAATCTACTCCGTACATACAAAAACATTACGTACGAACTAGCAATTACAATGTACACATATCTACGAGTGTATAGATATGTGACATACATTCAAAGCATATTGAAAACTTAATTGTTCGAAGCATATAAAAATAATGTATTATCTTTGAATTGTATACACAGCATCGGGAAATATTTTGAAGAAATGGAAGAAAAGATTTAATTTATGTATTTTATAGTGTATACTAAAATAATAAATACTAAGTTTGATGTACCATGTTGTATACACGCACCCAGTAAATTTGATATTACCTTGGATGGAATACATATTTATAATTAAAATCGTGATATAAATATTAAATTATTTATTTTATAATAATTTACAACTAGAAATATAATTAAGCCTTTCATGTGTTGCGTGCAAAAGTTGTTTACTGGATTGGTTCAGTTAAAAAATTTCTAAAATCAACGAGTTTTCGTATCATTTTCATGATTAAATAACTAACTGATTGACCTAGTCTTGGTCTCAAATGAAAGAAATGATTTGACTTTGAGTTTTCTGAATATGTTTATTAAAATTCGAATATATCCGCTGAAGTTTTCAATTCAAGTCTAGTTTATTAATGACATTTTTAAGAAATGACAAAAAAAACTTAAATTCGAGCCCAAAGCACAGAGCATAGAATTGATGTGGGGCTCATTAAAAATCAAAATACCGGGTGCCGAAAAATGTTAGTCATTCTCTAGTGTTGCGTCAGGTGTTGTAACCTTACGAGTCACTAAAATTGATTTCATTATATTACTGGAAATTAGTTGGAAGAAATAATTAGGTGTGCAGGTGTTAGAAACGTTAAGGCGTCACGTATGGGCACGCTTAGCGATTCTTTTCCAAAAGAGATTCCTCAGCGATAAAGTACTTGGATACGAAATAAAAATTTATTTTGGATCAGTAAATAATAAAAATGAATTTAGTGAGTGACGAAGAGAGAGACTTCTCCACCCTTAACTTATGTTTCGGTAAATAATTATTTTTGTGGCTGTCATCATTTGTTCGACAATTATTTTCTACTAGCAGAACCCGGGTCGCGTCGCTGGCCAACAAAATTTAATTGTTGGTTTCGACAATATTTGATTTCTTAATAATTTAGGTGTAAGTGTGCGAATGAGCTATGTGTTTGACGGAATTCTTTCTGATAAACAAATTTTTTTGTTTTGCCGTCTTCTGCGAAAATGAATGATGTTGGTGTTCCAACACGCGAGCATCCAATGTCGAGTTGTCCGTGTGATGGTATATTTGGTATACGTGAAATTAATACGTTTTCACCTTTGTATTTGTCAATTAATATGGTGGCCTCTATGATATTGTTGTGCAAATTTTTAAATTTGCTTTCATAGGCAGGCAATTCAAAAAACTGATCAAACAGACAGTTTGATTCTGCAGCTATATATCTATCATCTACATCCAAAATTTAATTACACATCTCGATAGCTAAAGGATCAAAGGATTCGTTACGTTGCGTGGAGACTGTGACGCATCGCATGCGGTGGAGAGGGAAGCACCGCCATTTTAATTTTCGCCGTTTGTATTGAACTCTGTAATTTCTTCACCGATTATGATGGGATTTGGTATGTTGGATGGAAATGGGATTCTTAATTATTTTTGGAAGAAGTTCTGAAATATGGCTCCCTAGGGCGGAATTCGGTAATTTCTTAACTGATTATGATGGGATTGGATATGTTGGTCGGAAATGAGATTCATAAATGATTTTTGGAAGAAGTTCTGGTATATGGCCACCCGGGACGGAACTCGGCCATTTCTTAAACGATTATGATGGGACTTTGCATGTTGGATGGAAATGGGATTCTGAAATAATTTTAGGAAGAAGTTCTGGAATAGGGCCACCTGGGAAGGAACTATAGCGGTGTTACCGTGTTTTATTAGTCTAATTAATAACACACACTATATTTTGTTTTATATAAACTATTTTATTTATTATGTTATTTTATTTTGGTATAAAATATTATTTTTATATTAGTTACGCTTTTAATGGTGGACGATTGTTCTTCACTTAATTTTCACGTTTTACTGTTTCCACGTATGTGTGTGAGACTGTGGCTCCTTCAATTTCTAAATCGCGACTAGATCGCGATAGATATCTCGATATTTGTCGATCGTCGATAAATCTCGAGATTCGCAGAATTAATTTGTAGGTGGCGAAAAAACTCTATTCAGCAAAACGAGCTATGCCTCGTAATTAAGCGGCGCGGTGTATAAATAGTTTTGGTACGAGGAGTGCCACGAAGTGAAAAGGATTTTTCTGTTTGAGCCGCTACAGAACTCGGCAATTTCCTAATCGATTATGACGGAATTGGGTATATTGGATGGAAATCGTACCTGAGGCAGGACTCAGTAATTTCTTAACCGGTTGTGATGGGATTGGGTATGTTTGTCGGAAATAAGATTCTTAAATGATTTTTGAAAAAAGTTCTGCGATATGGACCCCTGAACTAGGCCATTTCCTAACCGATTATGATAGGATTGGATATGTTGGTCGGAAATAAGATTCATAAATGAGTTTTGGAAGAAGTTCTGGAATATAGCCACCTGGGACGGAACTCGGCCATTCCTTAACCGATTATGATGGGATTGGGTATGTTGGATGGAATTGGGCTTCTTAAACTATTTTTGGAAGAAGTTCTGTAATATGGCCACCTGGAGCGGTACTCGGTAATTACTTAACCGATTATGGTGGAATTGGATATGTTCCCTCTCTCTCTCTCTCTCTCTAGCTTCATATCCCATGAAGGGATTTTGCCGCCCGTACTATGGTCCTTTATACGTCTCGGTTCATCGCCCTCGTCCTTCAGTTTCGATATCCTAGTATATGTAGCTCTTGCTCGTCGTCGTCACGCCAGCGTAGTCAAGGTCTTCCTCTACGACGCACTCCGGTTGTTGGTGGAACACTTTATTGATCATCCGTTGTTGTGGGGACCTTGTAACGTGACCGAGCCATCTCACTCGATTGGATTTGCTTTATTTCGTGGTTCAATCGAATCCGATATTCGTTAGTCGCAAATTTAATTGGACCAAAGATTGAGCGAATGGATGGTTCCACATTGGATATCAAAGAAACGATTTGTTTTCGTTTCTTTCCCCGTTTACCTATGATACAGGTTTTAATCGCGACTTAAATAAATTTTCGGTGAAATCACATTAACACAAACATAAATGAAATAAAAAATATTTTAAGGCCATTTTTGACTCATTTTAGCTTAAATTTTATTTTCGAGAGAGCAGAACAAAACAAAATAAAACACACATACATATACATAATCTATTACGACTAGTTGGCCTTAAAAAAATAATCTCGTGTGGAATGGGCAATGGCCTTCGTTTCGAAGGTAGATAATAATCTACAATCGTTAGAGGTCTTGGTCCAGCTCTCGCTTCCGAAATCCAGCACAGGTCTTATGAGTGCTTTATAAAGTGTGAGCTTGCACGACTGCGATAAATATTTAGATCGCAATAATTGTAATTGGGCGTAGAAAATCCGGCAGCGATTCGGGCTTTTATTTCTGCCTACATATCATTCGACGATGTTATAACTGACCCGAGGTATTTGAATTTTTCAACGCTATGAAAATTATGGTCGCCAATTCCTAGAGTTACCATGGAAATGTTCCTGGGTGTAGATAAAAATTTGGTTTTGCTACTGTTCACCTTCAAACCAAGTCTTCTTGCGCATCAATCGAGCGGTATGAAACTGTCCTTGATATCGCTAGGTCTTCGGTCAAGAAGCACGATATCATCCGCATATACACGAATTTGGCCTGGGGTGGAATCATGAACGCCGGACGGAAAATTTAAACGGTAGTGAAATTTTATATGGAAAACAGCAATAATTGTACCGGTTTGTTCCATTGTTTCGCAAAAAAAACATAAATAGCAAGCCAGAAAAAAATAATTCATTCGTCAGCTTTATAGCAATCGAACGAATTTGTAAGGTTTTTTTGAAACAACAGAATAAAACCAGTAGAATTATTACTGCTTTCCATATAAAATTTCTCTACCGTCTAAAATTTCCGAGCAGCGTTCATGATTCCGCCCCTGATTTATTGAATATACATCGCGAAGTTTCAATGGTGTTTTTCCTCATTACGTACTCAAGCGCCAAATTTAACAGCACAGGCGCGAGTGCATCACTTTGTCGAACACCAGTAGCACTATTCTGGCTTTCTAAATTGTATTTTTCTGGCCTACTGAGGAAATAAGTTTTGTGTAAATATTTTCGAAACAAAGTTAAACGGGAAAATATTTTTCCCTATAAAAATTTTGTGGCACAAAAGTTTCCCAATTAACTTTGTTTTTACACCAAACTTATTTCCTCAGTAGGCCAGAAAAATACAATTTATGGGCTAGTTTTATAGACGAAACCGAAACGGACTGAAACGAAGTGAAACGGAAAGACAAAGGAGGCATGGTTATATAGACGAATTAGTGAAGTTTTGACGGAATGACAACCTCCATAGAGACTTGAAGATGGAATACGTCACCGATGAAATAAAGAACCAAGCAAGGAAACACGTACAGCGCTTATCTCTACACGAAAATTCAGATATCCGTCGTATGTTGGACACCACTAACTGAGTGAGGAGACTCCAAAGGCAGAAACGTAGAATAAGAAAGTATTATAAAATAAGTAACCAATAGGTTACTCATCTTAATCCGAGAACTTAATTTAAGAAATATAAATTACTAGATGATCTCTGAATCAGTTGTAATATTGTATAAATAAATAAATAAATAAATAAAAAAAGATGGGATTGTATATGTTGGATAGAAATGGGATTCTTAAATGATTTTGGAAGAAGTTCTACAATATGGCCACCTGGGGCGGAACTCTTTGCAATTTTGCATGTTGGATGGAAATGGGATTCTTAAATAATTTTAGGAAGAAGTTCTGCAATAGGGCCACCTGGTTAGGAACTTGGCAATTTCCTAATCGATTATGACGGAATTGGGTATGTTGAATGGGAATGGGATTCTTAAATGATTTTTAGAAGAAGTTGTGGAAAAGGCTATCTATGTTGGATGGAAATGGGATTCTTAAATAATTTTAGGAAGAAGTTCTGGAATATATGCTAAGTGAGTTCAATCTTTCTTCTAACGTTCGCCAGAAATCTCGATGTATCGCGTATGCCATTTCCTTCCTGAAACGTATACGTATTCCCGTCATATGTCCGTACACGTGATACAGACACCCACTTTTTTGTATTGTTTTATTCTGCTATCTCGAAAATAAAATTTAAACTAAAATCTACATCTCAAAAATGGCCTTAATTTTTAAGAGATTTTTCATTTCTATTTGTGTTGAAGCTGCTTCACAGAAAAAAATTTTGTTGAGAAATGAGTCGCAGGTAAACGGAGAAAGAAACGAAGATGAAGCTGCTTCAATTGACATCTCGTGTGGAACGGCTGCATTAGTGCAATATTTACCTGCACGACGCACTAGTGGTATATATTATAATAAATGATCGTTATGATGTAAGTTTACGAGTATTTACCAAAAATTATTCAAATTGACATCGATATAAGAAGGCAAATACTTAGGTAAACGAACGTAATAACAACCACCAATCAAGGAGAAGAGAACGATGAGTGGCGCTAATTTTATTCTAACACGCAGAGAATGATATTGACATACATACTTAAATCTATCCGTCCACATGAGGACTCCTGATTGCGGCGCGAAAAAACGGTTTTATGAGGAAAGAAACGAAGTTTGATTCGGCAATCATGAGTACTCGTGTGGACGCATAGAATCGGAGCATTCCCTTCCTTTTTACTTTCTGCAAAAGCCTTCTATTTTAGAATTACAATCTTTTAAATTTTGTGCATTTTGTAGTCTGTTCTGTTACTGGAATAACCATATAAGAAAACTTAAAATTCATATTTTGCCTGACACACTAGGCTTCTCTCAAAAAGAGAAAATGTCGAAAGTTTTGAGTTAAATAGATCCCAAAATGTGACAGGTAAATATGCCAGCACGAAGAAGCATATAAAGAGTTGGCCCAGTTTTTCGTATTTCTTAAAATAATTCTCTTTTATACCGTTCGAGCTCTACTATTTTATTTAAACTCGTATAAGACGAAAGAATTTTAAATTTATTTACTCAACAAACAAAATATCCATCCCAGATTTTTATTTTAATTGTTCACTGACTAAGAGGGCAGTACCAGCCGGTATGGTAGAATATGGGTGCAAAACCCCAAGTTCCATATGGCACCAAATAAAAATAATAGAAAAGCGAACCATTCGGCTAGGAATATGTATTGTAGGAAATGATTGTTTATGTTTTGAATAGCCTGGTTAGGGTTTGGTATGGTTTGGTGCAAATGGCCAAGTTCCATAAGACACCATATCAGAATAACAGAAAAGCGCGCCTTTTCCTAGGAATATATTTTGCTGGAAAGGATTGTTTATGCTTTGAATAGCATATTTTAAGGGCTAAGTCTGGTAAGCCAAGGAGTCCCACGCGTATTATAGCATTTGTTTAATCGGCCAGCTTTCATATGGCCCAATATACAAATTAATAGTTGTCATTGTGCTAGAAACACGATTCGCCATTATTTATGTTTTGAATAATCTTTGGTAAAGGCTAACTCTGACAAACCGGGCAATATCAAACGAAATTTTTTGTTTTTTCTGAGATGAAGAACTGGGCTAACTTCACATGCTTTACGCGTAACGTCAAGCATTTGCAAAATTCTTTACGAATAGAAAACAAGTTCTTAAAATAGTCTTCAATTGATTGAGCAGTTTTACTAGAATTGGGTTTCTGTGTCCATTTAATTAAGGATACTCAGACGCCGCTAGTTTACTGGTACGATAAACGCTACCTAGCATAGGGTTTACATACCATTACGTTCCATTATGTATGTAGGAATGCTATAACGACGAATTGAAAATTGACACACAATTAAATAATGAGTTTTTCGTAGATAAGCACGTTTCAAGTACATGGAATACAATTTTACTATTTTTGTAAATAACAAGCATAAAGTTATCGACTTGAATTGTTTATTGTCTTTATGTTCAAGACATGATAAGTTCGGTATGAACCTAAATAAATCTAGTTCGTTGAAGAAATCAAATAAAATTCGATTAGAGGGCAAAATTAAAATTTTAGAAAAATAATGAGGTTTTTATCTCAAACAACACAAAACAGAATTGAGAGACAATGTTTATCAAGAGACATGATATCGGTTGACAACAGGCTAATTTGCAGTACTTAGCAGTTTTATTTACCACAGTCAACCTGTGGATTACAATAAATGTTGTTGTTTATACATAAACAACAAATATGTCCATTAGACGTATGCAGTTTCATTTACGCACTTCCCCAACTTGTCCAAAAATGCTTCTAATTAGTTTTTTGATTTTATGTGTACAAAACGTAAATATCAAATATTTTCTTAATTTCTCCCAATTTTCTATTTTCATAACAAAATTTTTGTGGTTTTGGAATTTTAATTCTAACGTTTTTGTACGTGTATGTGCGTGTGTTTATTTTGCGTCCGCCGCTCCATGTTTACAATAGTAAATCAATTGATTTTTTTCGATGGTGATGTACGTACATATATCGATGCGATGAGATGACGATGGAAACGTGTATTAGGTACGTGTAAGTTGTTGGCGGCCGGCAATAGATAATGTTCGCATGTATGTTTACATAAGCACATACATTGATCCACCTTTTCGTATAAAAATGATGGGCGCGCAATTTGGGAGTCGATAGAATAAACAAAATCAATTTTTTTTTCATACGAATTATTACTCATATTTTAATAAATGATAACACACAATACACAACATAATCTGATAAGCCAATAGATGTGAATATTTTTTATAAAACTCACATGTTTGAATTATTAAATGAACCATCATGTGAATTTTATCATTACAAGTAGTTAGAGTATTATTACAAGTTTCAAGTGTAATTCCTATCCGCAATAACAATTTAATTGATTTAAATAGATTTATTTTATTTATTTATTTTTAGTCACATAGTCCGATAGATATGGGAAATACAACCGCCAAATTATCGGATTCACCGCTCTCGAAAGATGAGATGCCGCTTGTAACGGGGTGTTTTAAAAATATAGCAAGAAATTCGGAAAAAATCAAAGAGGATGAACTAATGAAATTCTGGGGCTCACAAATGGATCCACGATTAGCACAATATATCACAAATTATTTATTCGGCCCATTGGCAACGCGTTCATCTACCGTTGATCTGAAACGTTTTGCAGAATTATTTGTTTATTGTGTACGCGGCTCCATAGATGAACGTACAAATGTACTGTTCGGCAGTCTGGGACAAAATGAAACGGAAGCACCTGACATCGCGTATCCCTTAATTAAGGAATATGTTGAAGCGGTTGTTAGTAGTTATATGCGAGCATTACGATTACAAGGAGATCCACGTTACAAATCATGGGAAATGAAAAATTATAAAATTGTTAAGGATTGTGTACAAAAATTAGCCGAAAGTTTAGTTTTCGACGTTGTACAGCAAGGGACTCAACGAGTGGCACGTGCCGATGCGGAGAAGTGGTTAAGCACGACACCAATATTTTTGAAAATGTTAACTCATGTATTTTTACATTTGTATTCGTATCGCGTACAATATCCCAAAAGTGGTGGATCGGCAAAAGAAAGAAAAGTGTCGGTTGTGACACGAATAAGCTCGGATGATACAAATTTACTACCAATGTGTGAAGGTAAGTGAGACATGAAATGCCTGTTTTAAAATATACAATATCAGTTCCAAACCTAATTGAACTCTTGTAAGGCTAAATTGGGTTCAATTTTAAAACTTCCATTACACAAGCCAATCAAATATTTTGAAAATTTTCCTTTCCCTCTTCCTGAAATAGTGCTGGTACGTTCTGAAGGTTGCAATTCATTCAGAATATTCTATCGCACTTGTCTCTGTATTGCTAGTCACAAACAGGGGCATAATACTTAATGGACCAAAAATATTTTCACATTGATAAAATACAAGAACCTCTTGAATTGGATAAATTTATAAAGGTGTCATTTTAAATGTTTGGATCCCCACAGAAAACTTCAATTTAAAAAAATCAGTTTCTAAAATCTCCCGGAGAGTGTTTGTTATATTCCGAATAATAGTTAATAGTTAATTCCATTCAAATTTACTGCATGTTAACAAATTTGCAATATAAATTTCGAAAACTTATCTAGTAACAATCAAAAATAGAAAATATTGATATTATTCTAAGACTGCGGTCTAATTCATGACTTATTTAGTATAGACTGACTTATTTGAAAGTCTACAATAAGTCACCTCTCACCTCACCTTGACTTATTTTGGAGAGTTTCCACAAAGATGATATTTCATACATTTTTTGTTCGTAATAAAATTTAGCTGTGACAAAACGACAACAGTAGAAAAATAAATTTATAATATAGGTACATAATTATAATTTGTAACTGTAAAATAAAAATATTGTTTTTTGTAAAATTATGGCGGACAAAAACAATCGCAAAAGAAAACTTTATACTTTATTTTGTGAAATGTAAGGTTATGTTCAAATAGGTTGGACCAGCCCTTTAAGGCCCTTTTGTGTAGACGTACTTATTCAAATAAATAAATAAGTCACCTCTTATTTGAATAAGTACGTCTACACAGAAATGTCTCCAAAATTGTGTCTTGATTAAATGTAGTAATACATGCCGTTTTAATTTTCAAATTTAGTGACAACGACTAACATGTCAAGGTTTTTTTTTCTTGCATATAATAGAAATTGCGTTTTATATTCTGTTATAACGTCACAAATAAGTCGGTACAACGACTTGAGAAACTTATTTAAGAAGGCACCAAATAAGTTAATAAGTTTCAAATAAGTAGGTTAGATTAGGTTTCAGTGGTTGCTATCGCACACTTAGGCCAATTATGGCCCATTGTGATTCCACAGGATCCGACATCATAAACTCCATTAAACCCATTTAGTACTATTAACATAGCATAAAAGATTTCGCATATTACAGCTTTCGAAATCACAGAGGCTGTCCATAGTGTATTTGCCCGAGTCTTCTGCCAAATAGTGCGGGACACGAGCAAAGGAAGTGAACAAGAGTCTCCTCCTCGTCCCTGCAGCTTCTGCTGAAGTCATTTGCATCCAGACCCAGCCTTCTCGCATGATCTCCGAAAAGGCAGTGCCCGGTACTTATCCTTACAATTCTACCTAAATCACGCTTCTTCAGTGTGATTAAGATCTTGGAGCGATTTAAGTTCAGCTCAGGCCATACTTGTTTCGCTACTCTGCCAGTTGGACTGGCGACCCACCTAGTATTTGCTAAGTCAACTGCTTCCCTATGGCTTGCTGCTTTCAGCACAGACATAGGTCTTCCTATACACATTCTCTCCCTGGTTCCAGTTGGAGAGTTGTACCGTACCTTGCTAACTCGTCTGCCCTGCAATTTCCCTCAACGTCAGAATGGCCCGGAACCCAGATCAACTGGATATTGAGATGTTCACTCATCTCGTTAAGAGATGTGTGACCATCCAACGCCACCCTTGACGCCAGGGAAACTGAATCCAGCGAAAGAAAGGCCCGCCCGACTGTCTACATAGATAGTGATATCAGTTGACGATATCACATTATGCTTCAACCAGTTCATGACCTCTTCAATCGCTATAACTTCAGCCTGGTACACACTACAGTACTCAAGCAGACGGAAAGATAAACTTACATTTAATTCCCCACAGAGTACACCAGCACCCACTCTACCATCGAGCTTGAGGCCGTCGGTGAAGAATTCAACTGTCCCGGTCTCCATAGTGAGACCGCTATTCCAACCCCTAGAGGGGAGAATCACCTTAAAAAGCTTGCCAAAGCACAACAGGAGTGTTATATATTCGCCAGGCAATTCCGGGCGGCCGTATTGACCGCCACTTGCTTATCGAGGATATCCAACGGGAGAAGGTACAGCATGATTTCTAAGGCACTAGTGGGGGTCGTTTTCAGCGCCCCATTAATGACCAGACAGACTGCCCGCTGCACCTTCACCATCATGAGCTGGCCACGATACACTCACACCATACAGCAGTACGGGTCTCACAACTGCCGTGTAAAGCCAGTGTACCGCTCCGGTTTCAAGCCCCATTCAATGGCATTTTTAAAAGAGTAGAGTGCCACAGTAGCCTTCTTCACTCTTCCTATCGTGTTTGGTTTTCAACTGAGCTTACTATCTAGAAGAATCCCTAGGAATCTTGCCTTTTCAGTAAGGATCAGCCTAGTACCATTCAGGCTTGGTGGAACCATCGGCGGAATTTTATATTTCCTAGTGAAAAGGACCAGCTCTGTTTTAGATCAGTGAATCCCCAATCCACATCTGCTGGCCCAACCTGCAGTGATTGATAGCGCATTCTGCATCACATCCCTGATTGTACCCAGGTGCTTACTCGAGACAGCTATTGCTACGTCATCGGCATAAGCAACCACACTTATTCCTTCCAGTTCCAGTAGTAGTCCATTGAATACTACATTCCAAAGAAGGGAAGAGAGGACACCTCCCTGGTATGTTCCCCGAACGACCCGTCTCCTGGCGGAAAATTCCCCCATCCTCGCTATGACTTCTGGTTCCTAACAAGTGATCAATTAGCCTGGTTACTGTTCAGCTATCCTTCCTTAATTGCCTCCACCTTCACGTTGTTGAAAGCGCCCTCGAAATCGAGAAACACCACCAACGAGAATTCTTGAAAATCCTTTGACTTCTCAATTCCTCGAACCAAGGTGTGTAATGCCGTATCCACGGACTTACGCTTATGGTACGCATGCTGAGATTGTGCCCAGTTTCTGGGCCCAATTCACGACAGAATATAGACGCCCAGCTGTCTTTCTATGATTTTCCATGTCTTAAGTCCTTATGGTAACTGTGCGAGCTTCTACTTCCAGCAAGGGAAGCAAGACCTCCGAGTTCTTCTGAATTTCTACTGGTACAATCCCACCCGGGCCAGCTGACTTAAAGGGTTTTAACCGTTTACCTTCCGTGTATTCAGAAAATCCTCTGTACGTAACAGTTGGACCCCGCAGTCATTCCTAGACCCGCAGTCATCCAAAGGCCCCGCAGTTGACACTTTCTCACTTCCAGAGAAATGAGTTTCCTTCAAAAGATCAAGAGTCTTCACTAGACACCGTTCATTCGCCATCCGGTTTTATCAGATAGCCTGAAAGAAAGTGGTCAGCATGCTTGCTCCAGCGACCGGAGGTCCCGGGTTCGATTCCCGGTGGTGACAAGGAAAAATTTTCACGGCTGGTTTAGGATCAATGAATTAATCACTCATTATCCGAAATGAAAATATGATTATGAAACCTCATTTGAGGCGGTCAAATCCCTTGATAGGATATAGTGCCAGAGAGAGAGAGAGAGAGGTTTCCGAGACCCCTTCCATTCTATCATAGAATAGAATAGTCCACGACTTCCTTTGCGCCTTCCTTGTTTCCCTTTTGTAAACCCTGAGGCATTCCTTATAGAAGTCCCAGTCTTGAAATTCTCTGATATTTTCGCTCAAGCAGGCCCGCAAGCTTTTGACACTCTGCAAGTGCCGAGGTCCGGTTTTGTTAATTGGCAAGCGTAGAGTATCTACCATTGAGTCCAGTTCACTACCCGTGTCGGGGAGTCCTGGAACTCTAGATAGAATGATGCCCGCCAATACCTCCCTATATACACGCCATACTGTCCCCCTGAAATTTCTGAACATGTATTGATTTGTAATTTGGAGATAAAGCTTAAACGTTAAGTAACGATAGTCGGAGAAGGAATGCTCCTTCGACACTCCCTGATCATCGGTAAAATAAATTCAGAGACCAGACTAACATCCAGAACCACCTGTATATTACTAATAATAAAGGTGGGTTCCTGACCTATATTGCTAATAGTGAGGTTAGTTCTTAAAAGAAATTCGAAAAGTAACTCACCCCTATCATTGATGTCCGAGCTGCCGCCCCAGATGGTGTGGTGTGCGTTCGCGTCACACCCCAGGATAACTCCGTCACCTTCCTCCTTTCATCGTCACTGACAAGTGCCCGCAGTTTATCCGGCGACACTGGCTTCTCGGTCCAAGCGATTGTAAGCCAGAATCTCTTCCCCTCCGTCTCTATGCAGACCGCAGTTATGTCCCCATTGCAATACTGTGGAAGTAGATAAACATTTATATTATTTCCCACCAGTATAGATGATCAGCTCTTTTCCGTCTCACAAGCTTAAAATATTGTGTACTCCTTCGCTCGCAGACCACAGATCTTGTTATTTTTGATTCAAGGTTCTTGGATCAAAACTATTTCCTCCCCTGACTTAGCAAGTCTGAGAAGTAGCGCTGCCGAAGCAACCTTAGTATGATGTAAGTTTATCTGCACAAACCTGATCATTGTTAGCAGAATTCACTTACCTTATTACGACAGTCGTGCTATGTTAATTGGACCCGATGGAGTTGACGGTATCCTTCGTCTCACTCCCTCTGCAGTCTCTAAACTTAAAGAGGTCTACATCTCCCCCTTCAGAGTCCGATGTGTCCCCCTTCCCTGCCAACGAATAGTCGGTCGCTAGTTGGCTAGTTAACTCCTCATTTGGGTTCGCCACTAGCTGTGTCTCCTCTGGAGATATACCACTCGTCGCGCTTTCTTTTCCAGACTGGACATTTTCCTCCTCCTTTTCGGGCTGCGCAATGTCCGTTTTTATTCCGGCCTCGTCCTTTCTGAACCATGATAGATGGTCTAAAACTACCCTTAGGCTCCTCCTGCTTCACAATCTTCCAGTTCACTTTCAGAAGATCCGGATTGCATCCGTATTTTCTCCTTGGGAACTACCCTGAACTTGGCTCCTGGACATACCTCGCCTACCTCCTCGATCGCCTTCCTATATAAGAATCGCTGGTCTGAGCACGCAGTCTGCTTCAGCCGTCGCTGATACCAACCCGCGTCTACAAATCGGTGGCGGTGGTCCCGGATATTGTTCAAGGACTCTAAGAAAAAACTAGGTTAAGTACCTTAAACACCAACCTCCATTTTTCCCCGTTGATGCTCCCATCTTCATGGCTCTCGTCCACGACAACTAGCACCACCTCCCCCTCCTTCACAACATCGCCGAAGAGCTTAAGCCTCTTTTGCGACTGTTCTACCTGAAGCTTGGCCCGTTTCCTCTCGGCATCCAAATCTGCATGCTTCTCCTCGCTAGACCTCTGTCTTTTAGACCCAAGATCCACATTTTTTCTTTATTCACATCGGTAGTGCGATTTTTCGCCTACTTAACCGATTGCCTCTGTTCCTCCGTCCATTGCTCCTCCGGGACTGTAGTCAGTCTGTCCAAGACACGGAAGGCCGAACGCCTAGCCCTGTATCTCCGAACCGAAGGAGCAACAACTTTCTCCTTTTTTACCGCTACCGCTAGTTCCTGCCTTTCAAGCCTCGGAACAAGTCTTACTCACACCGATTGCTGGAATCTTATACCCCTCGTCTCCTCCAGCATTTTGGAAGTGCTGGCCACTTCTTTGTTTTTGTAAATTTTAGATTCCATATTATTTATTTGTTTGTTGCATTTGCCAATGTTGTACAATTTTCGTATTTTTGAATACATTCTCTTCTTATCATTTCGGATATAATTTAGTTTTCATCTTCTATTGGTATTGGGTTATCTATCGTTTCGTCTGGTTCTTTTGAGGTTGTTCTTGCTAAGTTATCCGCTTTTTCATTGCCAGTTATACCTGCATGTCCTGGTATCGTGGTAATTTTTATTGTTTTTTGTTGTCAACAGCATTATCTATGATTTTTTCTTCAAAAAATTTATTTGTTTTGGCGTCTCTTTGCATTATTTATAGATAGGTAGCTGCTTTTGGAATCTGTTAGTACACACAGCGGCACAATTAGGGGAACACAATTAAAACTCGATTTATTGAGAAAAAACAAAAGAACATACAATATTTTTTGTTTTTCTAATTTATAATCTTTAATGTTTCGGCTGTGTTTTTCAATATTTTAATCCCAAATTTAAATTAATAACAATTAATAGAATATCTAACTCTTAATTGTTTAATTGTTGAATGAATTAATTGTTTAATGTGTGAATATCATTTCATTCACCATTAGAATTTAAAACAAAAGAGTTATTAATTCAAAATGAGCAACATGGAACCCACTGATGTCGCAAGGGCTGTGACAATGATCGAGAATGGCTACACTTACCGCCAAGTGGCGAGAAGGTTCGGTGTGCCCACGTCTACCATTTACCGACCTGTGCAACGATACAGGCAAACGGGTTCTTGCGAGAAAAGACGAGGACAAGGCCGAAAACACTGTACTGGCTCCAGGGATGACCGTTTCATTGTCCTTGAAACTTTGAGAAACAGTCCTCAAACAGCAACTCAAACCCGTACTGCTTTAAAAGACGTTAGTGCGAATAAGGGACCTTACTGTGAGACGAAGGCTTAAAGAAGTCGTTTTGAGATTATATGTTCCAGCCAAAGGACCCCTACTGCAGAGAAATCACAGAATAGCAAGGTTGGGTTTTGCTCAAGAACGCCGTTTTTGGACTTAGAACCAGTGGGCCATATTTTGTTCACAGACGAGAGTCGTTTCTTAGTGAACTCGACCGTTGAAAAGCAAAAAGTATGGAGACGACTATATGTAAGTGGTATTCTCAATGCAGCATTACGACAATCGTCGCTCATGGTGGAGGTTCAATTATAGTTTGGGACGGTATTTGTTTTTAGGTGCGCGTACAGAATTAGTGATTATTGATGGCGTGTCCCTTACAGCTGATAGGTATGTTAGTTTTGAATTATTGATCCATCCGTATAAATCTATTGGTAGTCTCTGTAGATATTTATTATTTCTATGTAATGTGCCATTAGTTCTACTTGGTTCATGCTTCTTTTCCTTTTCATATTTCCAAAATCCTCATTTATTTTTAGGTTTGTCGCTGTTCTTATTGTTTTGTTATTTTTGGTTGCTATCTGGTTAGTTAAACCCGTATCGTTATTTTTATGAATTTGATTTACTATATATTTTAGTGAGGAATATTTATTTTCTAATTAGTTAGCTAATAGTTCCCTTTTCTTCTGTGATGTCCTTAATTACTCTTTTCCAATTGACTATATCCTTTCTTGTGTGTCTATTTATATTCATCTCTATTAGCATTGGTAGATGATCCGACCCTATATTGTCCTCCATGCATTCCCATGTCATGTTGTAGTATAGGTTCGGGTACCGAGAGTTTATATATCGGTGACTTTGTGTCATGTCTTAAGTCTTGTCTAGTTGGTTCTCCGGTGATTAATATTTGTATACTGCTGTTCTCTATGGCTTCCTTTTCCTACTTTACAAATTCTGTCTACTTTCGCATCGTTACCCCATATAGTTCGCTGTTATTTAAGTATTTATGTTTATGTTAGGCTGGCTTGGAGTGCCGCCATTTTTATTTTTTATTTCACTTATTTTAATTTCCTTAGATTTTTTTTGCACGTTATTTAATTAATTTTGTTTCAGTTTTTTTTTATAATTATTAATTTTTTCCACTATTTTATTTTATTTATTTTTTAAGGAATTTGATAATATATCCGGAATTTAATTTAGTTTTGAGAATAGCAAAAATAACGCCTTGTGTTTTTCAAAAGGCAGCGCTGAGTGTTAAATAACGACTCATTTCGTTCATCCGAAATATACCCTCCCGTCAAAAAAATGTATACACTTACCCATTTACAATGGAATACCAATACACGTACAACTATTTTTTTATATATACATTTTCTATTTCATATGGCATTCGTAAAGTGTTTTGATGAATCGCTCGTTTGTGGTCTCAATTTTGGTTTTTGAGGTTAATAATTTTGCTAAATTTTTTTTTTTTTTTTTTTTTTTTTTTTTAATTAATAGCAATGGAAAGGAATTCTCCGTTTTTTATAGTTTTCGAAAAAATATTGGTAATAAAATGGTAATAAATCACGCGCAGGAACGAACAAAAACCTAATAAAATGTGTTCGCATTCACTTGTTTTAATCGTTCGTTAACTATCTCGCGGAATTTGCGAAGACATTTAATGTCACCAACACATGTACAAATCTTCGTAAAATAACTTCACTTCACTTGTGACGAAGTGTTCGTTTTCACAACTTTTTCTTTTCGTTTATGTGTAGCGTTTGTGAAGATTAGGTAGTGTAAACAAGTTTTCGCAAACTGTACATACAATTTACGCAATGTTAAAAGGGTAATACTGAATTTCTGTCACTTGACAGATGACATTAGAGCTATAGACAACTATAAGTGAGATAAAGTATGCCGTCCTAAAATTTCATGACAAAAACCCTCAATCCGCCAGTTTACACGAGTTGTGATTCAACCAAAATTTTCGTCTTCTTTCCTCCTGCCTATAAACTAAAATTTTGTTTTGCGTAATTTTTCAACACGAATGTTTTGTGTTGAACGAATCGGCCTTACTAACACAGGCATACAAGCTATAAAATATGTTTGGTTCAATATACGGAATGTAAATTATTTTACATATACATACGGAAGTAACATCAAGAAAGTTTGCTCGTGTAAATGTAAGTTGTTTTAGTTCGATTGTTGTTGTTCAACCCGTATAAACAAGCCCAAATGAGCTTATTTTAAGTGCACTAGATGTCACATTCCCAACTTTAACAGTCGTCGGAAGTGGCGAAATAATTTCAAAGGTTTTTAAAGCAAAGTAGCTGACATCTGCCGGATATTTTTTTTAACTAGAGGCAATGGTGGTATTGAGAACTATAAATGCCCGGGGTAGTGACATCTAGCGCATTAAAAATAAGCTGATTGGGTCTTTTTTTATATGAAATTTTAGCACGGCATACTTTAATAGCAAATTCTTTCGAAACAAAATTTTGATCTTAGATCAAAAAAATGATTGACAATACAATAAATTTGATCGAAATGTCATTGAAATACATCGCATTGCCAGTCATTTTTTTGATCTAAGATCAAAATTTTGTTTCGAAAGAATTTGCTGTAAGAAAATAAAAATTAACATACAAAAATAGTCCCAATCAGGTTAATTTTTTTGCCGTCAGATCTACAAACAGTTCTCTATATATTTATTTATATGCCAAACTGCATAGTAAGATAATGTCTTACATCAGTAATTTGCAAATTAAATTAATTTGATAAAAATATATATACCAAAACAGTTAGTGTTAGGTGCATTACAGCCCAAATAGTACAAACATAAAATATTTCGACCAAGTTTTTTAAATATTCATTAAAGATTCTGTGTTTTTCTACCCGTAGTGCTTATTGGAGTAGCAAATGAAAGTTTTCTAGTATTAGTCTTCATACGTGATCGTGTATTGTTTGTTATAAATAATATGACTAACTGATTTAAATATAGAAGGCTTCCAACAATGTGTTTACATTTACTCCCATGACCTCCTGGACATTTGCAAGTGGCAGTATTTATCCATTGCTTGTTTAAATGGATGAAAAGATTTACTTCCCATGGCTGGTTTTCGGGGTAATTCCTTCAACACCACACAATATTATGTTTCTAGCCTGGTAAACTTTCCGCCACCGGAATAGTAAATAATGACTGATATTGAAATATCAAATTTTTCATCAAACATCATAGAACAACAATTACAATTATAAAAACAAATCGGCATTTTCAAGCTGATTTTCGTAATTAATTCTGGATTGATTTCCTAAAATTAATATATATTTATATTTTATGTGCTATTATTATTAATTTATTATATTCTTCTGTGGTGTAATATATTGCGAAATAATAATAATAATTAAATAAATAATAATAAATTCAAATTAAAACTTATAGCTTGCACCATTTTCGTATACGATTTGACAAATGAATTTACACCACCATTGCCTCGGGCGACTACGACGTTTCTACCGGCACTTTAAAGGCGAATACATATATACAGCCATGCTACACTATAATTTGGTTTTCTGGATTCAAACTATTGCGCAATAGATTTTAATTTTTAATTTTTAACCCTTATTTTAAATTAAATCATTAAATTGTTTTGTCTTGTTTTAGTCTGTTCTCTCGAAAATAAAATTTAAACAAAAATCTACATCTCAAAAATGTCCGTAAATTTTTTTATTTTCATTTCAATTTTTTTTGCATTTTGGATTCACGGTCAAAATTTTTACGTCGCAGCTACGTAATAAAATTTTTGTCCATGAATCCGAAATGAAAAAAATTGAAATGAAAATAAAAAAATTTAAGGACATTTTTGAGATGTAGATTTTTGTTTAAAATTTATTTTCGAGAGAAAAGAATAAAACAAGGCAAAAAAATTTAATGATTTAATTTAAAATAAGGGTTTAAAATTAAAAATTAAAATCTATTGCGCAAAAGTTTGAATCCAGAAACCAAAATTGTGTGTAGCATAGCTGATAAGGATTATATTTTGTTTATTGGCCTTTTAATCACCGCCTAGTTAAGGTGGTGATACATGCACAGATTTTGCCTTTAAGGCATAAAAATTATGCGCGCTGATTGGTTAAAATTCGGCCATCTTGATTCGCCTTATAGGCAAAAATTTTAAATTGAACATTTCTCAATTTTGTATAAGGCAATTTTTCTTGCCTTAAAGGCAAAATCTGTACATGTATCACCGCCTTTAAGGCGGTGATACATGTACAGATTTTGCCTTTAAGGCAAAAAAAATTGCCTTATACAAAATTGAGAAATGTTCAATTTAAAATTTTTGCCTATAAGGCGATTCAAGATGGCCGAATTTTAACCAATCAGCGCGCATAATTTTTATGCCTTAAAGGCAAAATCTGTACATGTATCACCGCCTTTAACGCGAAAGGTGATTTTGTTTATACGATTAAAAGCCTCATTCCTTTTTCATTATTATATCATCATTTGTTACATTAATTGTAATCTAATTGAACATTTAACATAATATCTCTAGTCGATTTATAGTGATATATGAAGTTTATATTACATTAAATCTAGTTTTTTGAGAAGTCGATCACATTTCGCTCTAGTTCTAAAATATTCCGTCAGATGTCAGCCACTTTGCGTTAAAAGGCGAACCATACAATTAGATTTTGCTTTGACAAGCAACTCGTATTAAAATCGAACACTTGCATAAAAGTAATTAATAAAATAACCCTTAAAATAATTATATTGTTTACTTCTTTATTGCCTCAATAAACAATTTATAAAAATTGAAAATTTTGAATCATACTGTGGCGTGGACTCCGCTTTCCGTTTCTTGCTTGACTTGTGTTTCTTAATAAATCCAATTCTTTTACTTCCTAACTTATCCTCGTTAGTTAAGTATTCAAATTTGTTTTTTGTCAACGTCCCCAACCTTCATTGTCTGAGATCTGTCCATCTTTCGTTTCGTAATTCGTATTGGGATTTGTTTTTTTTTGTTTGTTTAAGTGCTATTAATTCCATGTTCATTATCACTTTTCCCTTGGATTATAAGATCCATTACTTGCTGTTTCTCTTTTAATTCTTGATTTTCTCTTTCTAAGTTGACTTGTCCAATGTTTGCATTACTACGCGCGTCAGTTTGTCTAACAGCCAAAATTTTCTTCTCTTCTTTTCTTCTTTTCCCCCTTGCCTATAAACAAAATTTAGTTTATAGGCAGGAGGGAAAGTAAAGAAGAAATTTTTGGTTGAATCACAACTCGTGTAAACTGGCGGAATAAGTTGCTTCTGTTTCTTCCTTTTATTAGAGTTCCGTTTTCAATGATTCATTCTCCCAAAAATCCACGGGTCATTCTCTTCAGAGAATGGATTTAGCAATGTTAATGTATGTATCTATCGTCTGGGATATTAAATCCATTTGTTTTAAACAATGCATAGGATTTTTGACAAACTGTTTGCTTTACCGCTTTACAACTATGGAGTGGTTGATTACCGCAAGCTTTCGTTTCGAGGGGTGCAACAGCATTCATTCGCACTCCATCCAATCGTGTAATTTCATTTACAAAGTAGAAACTTAGAAATGAACATGTTTGTGTAGAAATGACCATAACATAAGGCTCATACAAACAGCTTTTCCAATTGCACCAACCGGCAATTTACGTAAAGAAAAGTTAATTCAAAAGTGACCACGAGATAAGAAAATGGTCCTAGAATCAAGTGTTTAGCTTTATCAAATCACAGCGCTAAATTTTGTTAAAAGATTTTTATATGAGCGTGAGAAAAACGGTGACGTTTTCTAAACACCTTCTGGAATCCAGGCTTACTATACAGTAAACTGATGCACACGAGTGAGTAAAAAAAAGATTTCATTAGATTCGGCTGCTCTTCAGTATTGTCGATTTAGTTACATTTACATATTTATAATTAGGTTCCTAACAGTTGAGTAAATTTTTCTTTCTGTATCCTTTTATAAAAATACGTTTCAGCCCAGTTTTTGCATTCTTGTAAAGTGAAATAATTGTATATTTTTTTGATATTTTTAATTGCAGGTCTAATAAATACGCCACAATTACCCGGTTTTATTGATTTATCACAAATAATTTTTATAAATTCAAATCTTCCAAATGAGTACAAGCACAAATGGCGATTTTTATTTTCATCTCAAATGCATGGCGAAAGTTTTTCAACGTTTTTAGGCCGGATTCAAAATCAAGGGGCAACGGTACTATTGATTGAGGATTCAAATGATTTTGTATTTGGCGGGTTTGCACCATCGGAATGGAAATTAAGCCCTAAATTTTCAGGTACACCTGAATCATTTCTTTTCACATTGAAGCCAAAGATGAGATGCTTCTTCTCATCCGGGTATAATACAAATTTTCAATATTTGAATTTACATCAGCAAACAATGCCCAATGGGTTGGTATGTATGACACAATCTTATTGTTTTTGATATGTTAAAATTAATATTATACATTTTTTTTCATTTTTAGGGTATGGGTGGGCAGTTTAATTATTGGGGGTTATGGATTGATAGCGAATATGGACACGGGGAATGTTCAGAATCATGTACCACATTCACGGGGTACACGCAACTTGGGCCAAGTAAAAAATTTAAAATAAAAAATCTTGAAGTGTGGGGTGTTGGTGATTTACCATCAAAATCTGATGATTCTGAAGAGACTGTACAAATTTCGGTGCTAGATAAAAATTCCGAAAACAAAGCTATGCTAGAAATGATTGGACGTAAACAACATTCAGATGGTTATCGAGAGCCGGCTCCCGACACAAATTAACTTTTAAATTAGTTTAGCTTAATTTTATTTATTGCTGTTAAAATTTTAATACATACATATTGCGAATAAAATATATAATAATTATTATAATACATAATGTGTTACTTGAGAAAAAGTAATTTTGTTTTTGATACAAAAGAGAAAAGTTAATTCAAAAAAAATATTGTAGCCAATAAAAATTGTATAAGATAAAATGTAATATGTTTAAGTGCCAAGTAGAATCAACTAAAAGCAACAACCCTCACAAATCATAAATTTAGTTTTTACAACGAATTCATTTTTACAACCGGAATTTCACTTACCTCATTTATATCGCCATCCGCCCATTTATTATTTATTTAATTACATAACTTAATGTGCCAATTAAATCAAATTAAATTATTTTGTTTTTTTTTATAAACTACCTATGTAATATTTTATGTGTATCATGGAGTCTACGGATCAGTAGAATACCTAATAAAATATCGAAAATTAATTGTACTTTATAGAAAGAGTTTTAAGTTCCTTTATTTGAAACAATGTTATCGAGGTTTAAAATAATAAATTATTCAAAACAATAAAACTCGTAGTTTGAAATAAGTTACTGTTGTTAAAAAATAATGTTTTGTCCCATCTATTCCATGTAAGTACAAGCAGTTAGCATAAAACCGTGTTTGTACAAATAATTTTCTAGACAAATTATTCGTTGTGAAATCGAGAAGATTATAGCGTTTTATATGCTTAAATCTCCGGAAACGTCATACCTTTTCGAGCTGATAGTTTCCCAGATCCAAAACTTCTCGGTGATCTCACGTAGGTATATTACTAAACTAGTTGTCTTACCTGGTTTGTTGTTGTTCTTTTTATAAAATTATTTCAGCGGAAAATCTAAAGAAGTCGCTCTAATTTGTTTTCAAAACCCAAGGGAGTTTATAACCACTTTGTGTCATTCGTGAGTTATTTCGAGCTAAAGATAAACTACAAGGCGTTTGATGGAAAGTATCACAATTCTCTAATTGCCTGTACATCGCATAAAGAAAGAACTGGAGCGCTCAAAATGAGGTGTGTAGTTTCAATATAGATTTTAATGTGGACAAATAAATAAATTACATTTTAACCGTTTGAGTCCCAGAAACACTGTCGAATAATCCCAAACAGCACAACCGCGCTTTCTCTAAATGAGAGAAGAAGATGAAATGAATGAGATGAAAAGGCAATCTATTGAGACAAACCTATTGTAAAATGTACTATTTACATTAAAAGGAGCTGTGTGATGTACTTGCTTCAGTAAATCTGAGTGCGCGACTTCGACAATCGGTAACGCACCGTCAGTTGTCAAGAAAGTTCGAAATGTGCTGGGTTTTCTCGACATAAAAGCTCAACATCGCGATCGCGCTGGTTGGGACTCAAACGGTTAAACAACGGTTTAGAAAATTTGAGTATCATGCCGTGTTTTTTGCCACCAGATGGCTTTTCAGCTCTATTATTAAATATCTATTTAGTTCCTGATTGATAAATCAAATCTCAATCTATTCGCCTTTTAACGCAAAGTAGCTGACATCTGACGGAATATTTTGGAACTAAACCGAAAGGTGAATGAGGTTTGGAAAATGGAATGAGGTTTTTCATAAAGCAAAATATATATAAGAGAACTCATGTAGATTTTCCGAGGTTAATCTATCTTACTTTTGACAACCTGTATAAGCCTAACAAGAACAATAAACTATATGCCGAAAAAAATTTAAATTTGTGTATATAATTATATTAAAACTATAAAATAAGATTAACCTCGGAAAAACCTGCTTATAAAATTTGCACTACTTGATTTCTCTTATATATTTATTGCTCGATGGGTTTTTCCTCGTATAAACAAACCACCTTTCACTCGCATAGGAAGTGAAACTAAAGGCCAATAGACAACTTCAAGTGGATCTGACGGCAAAAAATTAAACTTATTGAGTATATTTTTGTATGTTAATTTATATTTTCATAAAGTATGCCGTGCCCGCTGTAACACAGTGGGTAGAACGCTTGCTTTGTGTATAAAGGGTCTCGGGTTCGATAAAAAAAAAGTATGCCGTGCTAAAATTTCATGTAAAAAAATACTCAATGGCTTCTTTCCCCGTTTAGCTATGATACAAGTTTTAATTGCGACTTAAACAATTTTTCTGTGCAATCACACAACTCAGCTATGCTACACACAATTTTGGTTTCTGGATTCAAACTACTGCGCCATAGATTTTAATTTTTTAATATAAACCATTATTTTAAATTAAATCATTAAATTTTTTGTCTTGTTTTATTCTTTTCTCTCGAAAATAAAATTTAAACAAAAAACTACATCTCAAAAATGTCCTTAAATTTTTTTATTTTCCTTTCAATTTTTTCATTTTTCAGCTGCGACATAAAATTTTTGTTCGTGAATCCGAAATGAAAAAATTGATATGAAAATAAAAAAATTTAAGGGCATTTTTGGGATGTAGATTTTTGTTTAAATTTTATTTTCGAGAGAACAGAATAAAACAAGACAAAAAAATTTAATCAGCTATGCTACACACAATTTTGGTTTCTGGATTCAAACTACTGCGCAATAGATTTTAATTTTTAATTTAAACCCTTATTTTAAATTAAATCATTAAATTTTTTTGCCTTGTTTTATTCTTTTCTCTCTAAAATAAAATTTAAACAAAGATCTACATCTCAAAAATGTCCTTAAATATTTTTATTTTCATTTCAATTTTTTTCATTTCGGATTCACGGACAAAAATTTTATTACGCAGCTGCGACGTAAAAATTTTGACCGTAAATCCGAAATGAAAGAATTTGAAATGAAAATAAAAAAATTTACGGATATTTTTGAGATGTAGATTTTTGATTAAATTTTATTTTCGAGAGAACAGAATAAAACAAGACAAGAAAATTTAATGATTTAATTTAAAATAAGGGTTTAAATTAAAAACTAAAATCTATTGCGACTTAGTTTGAATCCAGAAACCAAATTATAGTGTAGCATGGCTGATTACGTCTAGTTTGCCTTGAAAAAAATACCAAAATACAAAAAGGCCCTGTGTGGAATGGCAGAAGAGCTTATTTTTAATGCGCTTAGATGTCACATTCCCCACCTTAACAGTCGTCAATTACCAATGTCGCTAGAATTATTATTTAGATTCATAAGAATGATAAAATTTTTCAATGATTTTACATTGTATATTGACATTGACAGCGTGTTAATTATAATTCAAACGTATTGCAGAATCGTATGCATATGTTCTCAGTAGGAGAAATCGAAAAAATTTAATATGGTTATTGAGACTAGGGAAAGTATAGAAAACGCTACCAGTGGAAATAAATGAAGCTTGCTTCAGATACACCCGATACTATTTTCCCATTTTCAATTTGATAATTTTAATATTAATTGTAAATAAATTTATAGTTTTTATATTTTAATGCAATATTAAACTTTCCAAGATCACTTTCATAGACAATTAATAGAAAAGCCCGACTAAACTCTATTTCGTAGTTCGAATCGAAAAAAAAATTCAAAGAAATTCTACGTACTTTAGAAACCGTAGAATCCGAACCTTCAATAAAAAATAGGGGTTCCTATTTTAATTTCAAAGTTACCCCCGCCTCCATCTACAAGAAGGGAAGGAGGGGTACTAATTTTAGCACTAATGTATGTCCCCCGGAATGATTAAATTTTGATAATGCTCATTTTTTTTGTAGACCCAAGTATAACAAAACGATCGTTTTCGAAAGTAAAAATTTTGATCAAATAATTTTTGAAAATTACACTACACAAGAGATTTTATCAAAATTTTCCTCAAACGTCAGTAAAATTGGAGCAATACCGAGCAGCGTGTGCAGCAACATTGAGCGTATTTTTTTATTATTATATCGTTAATAAAAATAAAAACAGAAAAAAGTATTTGGGTAAAAGACGAGATTTAAAAGATGTCCATCAAAATTTATTAAAGAAGCTGCAGACCCCAATAGAATTAAATGAATTGTCATCCATTCTTAAATATTTTATGTAGCCATGTGCTACATAAAATATTTAAGAATGGCAGACAATTCATTTAATTTTATTGTCTACAAAATTTCGCCGTTAATTAAACGACAGAAAACACACGAAATTCAATAAGTATGTAGGACAGACTAATGGCCATACTTCGCTTTCTACCAAAATTCATTCGTCTCGTGTTCTTGAATTATGTAATATTTTTGTGGCTTTTGTCGTCCGTATTTAGTCGCTATTTTGAATAAGCAATATGTCAAAAATAATTTATCAAATCAAATCATAGATTGGCCGAGTTGGATAAAAAATTATCCCGTTCCGTGAAGGCACCATCATGTGTAAAATTATATTATTCCGCCATTCCACACTTCGATTCTTTCGTCATGATTCGTTCCTCGTTTCTTTTCTCTTCACCAACAAACTAACAATTTTTTGGTAAAGGAGAAGGAAACGAGGAAAGAATCAAAGTGTAGAATGAGCCATTCAGACCAAATGAATCAAATTTATCTGTTATTATCTCATTAAAAATATGCTGTAATTATTTCATAAATGCCAAATCTGTTTTTAAAAGTCGTCTGTAGAGATGTGTATGTGGCATCGCTTTTAGCCTTTGCACGCGATTTATTTTACAAAGTAGTTGGGTGTCAACTTATCCCTTTTCTTGCCCGGTAACACAATCGTGTGGGTACGGCAAAAGTACCATGTCAAAAATTTATTTTTGTATGTGTTTTCAACCAAATTACACATTTGTGTTTTCCTCTCAAACTTATTTTCGTCCAAATAACCACTATATCTATACACACAATTGTGTTGGTTTTACTTCAAATCAAGCCAAATTTTTTATCAAAAGCGCCATTCCATACTATGATTTTTTTACTCACACATTTGTGTGGTTTGCACTTTAATAGAGCCTTTTTTTTTTGGTTGAAAAAAAGATATGCGAGTTTTAAAGTAATCTAGTATTGTCACCTCCAGCGTGCCACACGAGTGCAAAGGGTTGATGATTATTCGCATTTTCATTTCATTCGTTTCGGTGACATCTGTGAGAAATATTGAACCTAAATTTAATAATGGAACTCTCTTAAAAAATTTACTATAGTTGTAACTGCGCATAGACTCTTGTTTAGAGTTGAATTTTATGTCTAGAAGTGTATACATGCTGTTTAAAAATAGATTTTCTTCCAATTTGTGTTTTTTTAAATCTGCAGACCCATTTGCTTAATTTTGGGGGCTATTTTAAATAACTTTGATCAACCGAAAGGAATGAAATGAATTTAGTAAAATTGAAGTTACTAAAATAATCCAATACAACTCAACTGTAATCCATTGCTATTCAATTATTCTAGTGAGCGCGGTTATTTTGTTCTCTCTTCTTGGATATGCATTCTCCCGCAGTTGTCAATACAAACAAAATTTGAGGAAAAGACAACACAATTGTAATTTTCCCGTGCAAACGAAAGGCAGTGTTTTTATGTTTTGGTTATTTTTATTGTGAAAATTTATAAAAAAAACTTTAGCGTGAATTTTGTGAGGTTTAATGGATATTTTCTTAAATTGTAAATAGTTATCGAGAGATTGTGTTTAAACAGAAATAAAAGTGCCAATCAAAACATTAATTAAGCAACACTTAAGGGTAAGTGTAGCGATTTCGAGAACTCGTAAAAAACCAAAATTGTTTCTAGGCATATAAACGTGTAAATTGCTTATTACTCCCACCTTCATTATTTACTTGCACAGCCCAATATTATGTAAATTTTTTTTGTTATGAAAACATTTCGAAGTGAGTGATGTCATTTAAAAGAACGTAGAACTCTTATCTGAGGTATCTTTAATTCTTTGATTTGGTAATTTACTTATTTATATGATCAAATCTTTTAATGATGAGAACCTATCATTCCTGTCGGGCTTCAATTCAATATTTTCCCCACAAATAAGAAACGGAGTTTCGAATAGACGAAATCTCAGTTTCTTATTTACCGGAATCGAAGTTTATAATCTAATCATGGAATTCATTGTGATGTGACCCCTAATTGTTTTCATTTTTTGAACGTAATAATGAATTCATAACATGCATCTTGAAAGATTGCATGTCCGCCCTGTGTAACTCAAAGATGCGGTTATTGTGGATTACTTTCAACTATTGCAAATTTTTCTACGCTTTTTGATCAACACCCACTAAATTATGTGAATTCGCCGACGTTAGGTAAATGATATTCGAGGGTGTCCGGGTTCAATTCCCGGTGGTGACTAAACGACTGATTGTTTTAATAACATCTCAGGCAGTTTGGCCTTTCTCCATAAATATTTTATTTTATCATGGCTCAATTATTGTGGTCGTACATGGTGGTCATTACCCTTCGATACCAGAATTCCAAACTCAATATTATACCGTTCAAGCGCAGTAAACTTGTGTGCAAATTGTAAGATGCTTCTAAGTGTTTAGAGTAGGATTTGTATTAATAGGTATAATCCTAATTGATAGGTATTTTGAATGATGTTCTGGCGATGATCAAACTCAGTTATTTCTTACGATTAGATTGTGTTTGCCTTTGTAGTAATAAATCGAGATTTGAAAATGAATCGAACGAAGTTTGAAATTTGATTAGGCTATATAGGTATTTTATTTATAACAACCCCATTTAAAAAATCAATAGGTAGTAATTTATTTTGCATAAATTATGTTGTCGTTTGGAGGGCTGCAACTCTTTGGTTAGTCCCAACCGTTACAGTTTTATTATATTTTTACTCAAACAAGATTTGATTTAGTTGATCAAGTGGGTTGTTCCTTCGCAACCACCTTACTGGGTTTGTGTCAATCCAACATATGATGTATTTCAACAATTAGACTAACATATTGTGTGGGTTTTCTCGCAAATTAGCTTATTTCTTCACTGACGAAATCCATCTTAGGTTCACTTATATAGGTTGTCACTTATTATGTATCACGGAATATTTATTAACTGTGCCACATTCCTTTTATTGATACAGCGCCAGAGCTGAATACTGTGAGTCCACACAGGTTTTAGAATTTGCCGATATAGTAAGAGCCAATTCATTTTTCTGTATTTAATGTTTAGCTTGTTTATTTTGTTTTTGACACGCTCTTTCAATTTTTGTTTTGCGTCTAGAGTCATGCGCTTAGATATTTTGCCATATTTGCATAGGAAATTTGCTTATAGGTAGTTCAGGCCCCAGATTCTGATCAAGTGACAAATGACAAATGGCAATTTTTTGTGACATTGTACTAAAAATTCTGCTACAATTTTGTGACAAATACTTGTGAGTACTAAATCGCGATTAGCATGCGGTGACTTTTCCGAAATGTCACCAAAAACAAGCTGATAATTTTAATAATATTGTTATTGATTTTTATTATCGTGACTTATAAGTTTTCATACAAAATATGTGTGAGTATTTATAATGTTAACAGCCTTACAATATATCTGATATAACTTAAAAATGCAGCTGCTGTAAACTGCTGTGAATGTCATCGTCATAAGTCATTTTATGTGAATCGTAAATTTTCAATGACTTCAATTTGTACCAATAAGCAAATGTCACGACAAATTGTCATTTTGTCGAAATCTACCCCCAGTTCTACCGGTATTCACCCACAGGGGAAGTCATTGACAGTCAAGCATGACACATATAGAAATTTAGAAGCATATGGAACTAATTTTCGTTTGTGACATTTTTGGAATGAATCGCATATCGCCCGCTTCGTGACAATACCTCCTATCTGACACAAACGATTGACGACACAAACAATTCGATGAAATAACTGCAGCGAGTTTATAACGAAAGTTTCGTTATTTATTTTTATTTCCTGAACCTGAGCTAATTGGAATAATTTTGTCTTTTCTTGCATAAACGACGTCCGCAAAACTCTTACCCAATGTATTATGCAGCAGCATTTCACCTTTATCCAAAGCACTATCACAGGTCAGGTTGGAATCAGCAACAAGTCCAGTTGACAAACTGACAAGATCGCCAGCCCGATTCCGAAATGGGTTATGTTGTTGGTGCCATGAAATAAATTTGTTTTTGTCCACATTATCTCTCGCTTTCCTACTGCCTCGGAGTTCAATATGTTGTTCGGATGTAATTGATCATTGTCCTGTAAAAGTTTCCATCGCGGATATCACAAGCATGCTAACGAGCGTAGAAACAATCCATTTTAAAATGGTGTCATCGGTAATACCTCGTCCTCGAGATAATCCTATCATCTTAATTGATCGCATAAGTGATTGTTCTATGCACATGTCCGTCCAAATACCGCTCCATTGCACACGAAAAGTATTCGACAAGTATTTCTCTGGAAATTTTTTGAACTCTTCATCGATCAGCTTGGCTAGCAGCTAGGTTAGGTTTCAGTGGTTGACACTTAGGTAATTTTTGGCCCATTGTGATACCACGCATTCACGCCACATCATTAACTCATTCACCTATTCACCTACTCACACAATTAGAGTATACCACCTGCACATTGCAAGCTCCATGTCAACCTGTACATTGACATGGACGGTGGGTCGGCGCTGAATTCTGCACTCCATCAGAGGGTCTTAGTTGTGTTTATTAACATCACCGATTGTAATCGATGATGAATATTCGATTTGCATCTAGCCTCTGATGGGATTCGATCCCAGTACCTCCCGGTCCAAGTGCCGAAGCTGTAACCACTGCACCACTTGTCCGGTTGGCTAGCAGCTAGCAAATCTTTCATTTCCTGTAAATTAAATGAGTAGATTTTACATATAAGTCATGACCAGCAGAATATAAATATGACAACATTTTTCGAACACATTCCACATGCATCTGCCGCCAGTTGCGAGTCCTCTCAGCTCGGATATAGTACAGTTACAATCATAACTTGTTCAAAATATTAGAGCCAAAGTTTGCATGTTCTGTTTGTTGTTCTTAGTCTGTTGATGTTACTTTTAAAGCAGCTCTCCAGGTCGCGTACTACTTCCGAATCATGACACATGTCCGATGACATGCTGTTTTCTATCAGTTTCTGATACGTTTCCATACATGTCCTTTAAAGTTAAAATGATAGTTTTGCTAAATAAGTTGGTTGCTACAAAATTTGGTTTAAAACGATTTGTAAGCAGGTCCCTCAAGTAGTAGTCACCGTACAAATCTACATCGATGCCACTGAACTGAGTTTTTCCTTCAGATCGCGTAATGCAAATTGACATTCATTACTTTGTTTTATGAAGGCACACAAAGCTTCAAAACCTGCATGACAGTTGTCATTATGGGTTTTCCTCTGGACAGATTAGTGGTCATTCCTCTAAATTTGCAGTAGCATTTCAGATGATATCGCGCGCATTTTGAATCCTCAGATTAATTAACCCATCACTCCGTGTATTGACGATACTGCCCCATACGTCATTGCATTTACAACAAAGATCCAGGATAGTTTGTTGAATTTCGGTTGATTTCACAACACTAACTTGCTTGTATCGGCTTACATTCTTGGAGTCAGTCTCTTGAATCATTTCGCCACAAAATAAACAATTAATTTGCAGCTGACTGCAAGCTGATGGTGATGGTCCTGTTATGAGAAATTACTATAAGTATCTCATAGAGTCATTTATATTAATTAGTTAGTCCCTTACCTTATTCACACGCTCTTTTACAAGCAACAGTACTGCTTTTCCTCGGGTAGTTTTTCCGACATTCTGTATGTAATAAAATTTCTTCGACGTTCTCTAACTTTTTCCACAAATCATCGTTTCTTGATTTTGAAACTTCGAAAGCTACCAATTCTTTTTTTCACCACTGTGGAGTTATTTTTCTGCTTACACTTATTACAAATAATACAAATATTTTTATTTTTTTGTAGTGCAGAAATTTACACTTTTCCTGACAACTTTACTCTTTGATATTCAAAATTACACTGACTAATATTGCCCCTGAATCCATACCTCCATACCTAGTATTCAACAATATTGTTCGGTTTATAATCCGCGCGGTATCACACGTAATTCTCACGAATCATCCCTTAAAATGATGCATAGCGCAGATTTAAACATCTGTTACCACACAGGTAACAAAAAAATTTCGTATAATTCTCAAACCGGTTTCCTTTACTGAAAGTAACCCTTTATAGTGCGTTCATGACATCGTGAGTAAGTTCGGAAAAAATACTATTGTATTTGTAACATACAAAATGTATTAAAACAACAACAAAGATAAAACAATTTCAACTCTAGTTCGTAACTAGTAGGCGTGGTATAAAGCATTTCAAATAATTTGATTGGTGTTGAGTTCGTAAGCGAGTATGAAAATATTTATTTTCGATGTCATGTACGCGACATAAAAGATTAGAAAGGTCCTTTTTTCAAACACACAAAGGAGAAACCCAGAATGAAGGCACTTGCACATTGGCTTTTTCTGAAATATCTCACTTCGAGCGGGGTTTTAAGGAGTTTGTTGTAATAACATATAATATTTAATATTTTATTATTAAATAACAATACCAATTCTCAACTAATTACGCATACAAATCTTTTATATCCAAAATTATAGCCATTTTAAGAATCTCAAAAATTCAAAAAACAAAAAAATAATGTAATAATAAAACTAAGGTACCGTTATTTTTTTTTTTGCTCAACACATAAGAGGTGGGAATTTTTCTGAAAAGTTGTGCCGAAGTATAGGGAACAACATTATATTAGGTTAGGTTTCAGTGGTTTACACTTAGGCCATTTTTTGGCCCATTGTGATACCACGCATTCATGCTACATCATAACCCATTCACCTATTCACCTACTCACACAACTACAGTATACCACCTGCACATTGCAAGCTCCATGTCAACCTGTACATTGACATGGACGGTGGGTCGGCGCTGAATTCTGCACTCCATCTGAGGGTCGAACATATATTAGTTAAATAAAAGTTTATTGGAATTATTTACAAATTTATATGGAGCTCTATTTTTGTTTCCTGGATTATTAACTTTCGGCTTTTCTAATTATCAGTCTGTCCTTGAATTTTTTATGTTGGTTACTGTAGCTAAATCGGCCATTACAAAATAGACAAATTATCGCCGATTATTAATTAATACGTAATAATTCTGAAAGGTGGAATAAGTTGATCGTAGCAATAAAGACGCGAAATCAAGAAATTCATTTATAAAGAGTGTAAAATCACAGGTCAGAAAACTCGGATCATTCGTTAGGAATAATTTCTTGCTCGAAATATGAGGAACCCCAGTGTCTGAATTTTTTTTAGATACCACTGATACAAAAAGGTAATATTCTACTGTCGCACTTTTCGTTGGAATTAAATTCGTTATTTCGTACCCTCATTCTTCTTCATTTCGAGAGTTGAGCACAATTTTTTTTTATTCAGTTTTTACATTTTATTGCGTAGAGGAGGTTTCTCTTTTACCTTTACTGTTGTTAGATAAATATTTTATTTAAATTAATAAGAATTATAATTTTTGTGTGTTTGTATTAATTAAATATTATTAAATTATATACCATTTCTTTTCTAAATTTTAGACGACAAAAAATTCATTTCATCTTTCAATGCCATACATACTGATAAGAGGCAATTTAGCTTCTTACAGTCATAAATATCCCTGGAGAGTGCTTGTGTCTGGATTGAAAGGTATTTTATCATTTTATTATTTTTATTTAAATAATTTGTAATTAAACTTTTGTATATAATTTATAAGTTTTTATTTATTTTGCACGCTTTTTTATAATATTAAAATATTATTTATTGTATTTGTATCATTAAGTAGTAGTTAAAGCGGAATTACTCTAAATTGTACATACTTTTTAATATTCGGCTGCACCTATAATGTGGGTAGTGTTTCGTTAGTGCTTTCTTTCTTTTTTGTAAACGTAAATAAAAAATATCTCTATAAAACTCTATAGGCTATATAGTCATACAATTTTCACTTTCTATCTGTAAATTAACCAAAAAATTCAATAAATTTCGATTTGTTTACAAGCTATAAATAAATGTACGCGGCCGAGAGTGCCTATTTGTAAAAGTTTGCATATTTAAATCATTGATTGTGATGATGATGGTTGATAAAAAATAATAATTTTTACGGTGACCAACTGATAAAATTTATGTGAGTGTTTAGTTATTAATATTTATAAATAATTTAGGCTTTTCCAATTCTCTTGAATGTATCTTATTATAATTATAAATTAATGATTTTTAAGGTAGTACGGTCAGCAAAACTAAAACATTTTTCCAATAATTCCGAAAATTAGTTCGTTCCGTGCAATATTTAAAAATATGTGCCGAGAATATTTTTTTATGCAGTAGACAAATGCTTTGTAGATGTGTTTTATCTGGCTTTCATCCAAATTACATTAATTTTATAAAAAATTTCTTTGCATTTTCTTCAATGAAATTTTAAATTTTTGCAAAATATATTTTTTAATTCTTAAGTAAGTGTAAAAAAAACTTATAAACAATTGGTTGGAAAGAAAAATCATATTTTTCATTACAAAATACTCCACAATAATAAAATTCGTTCAAGCCGATAATTATTACCGTAATTATAGAAAGCTTTGGTGCTTCCTATTTCATAGCCAACATTTTTTATTTTGTTTTTAATTTAAGTTTTCGTTTTCAAATGTTGTGGTTCTCAAACACACTCTTTTCACCATTTTCCAATGTATCTAATACACTGCAAAATCTGCCACTGATTCTAGTGGTTCTCAAATGATATTGTATTGGAAATTTAGTGATAATTGGCTACTATTACGAGTACAAGTTATTTTTCTATATACATATACCTATGTAAAGTGTGTGTGTTTTTTTAAGCAACCTGAATTTTTTAAAAAGGCTTATTTTTTATTTATTTTTTTATTTACCATGCAATCTGTTTTGGGACTCAAGGCTCACCCTGCTCGGGTATGCTTTCACCGTCCTTACTTTACGCCTACTCAGCCAACTCGAGGACGTACGGCTATAGGACCGATTAAGACCATCTGCACAGCCTATACTGGCATGGAAAATGGGTCGGCCCATGCGTTTGACACACCGACAGGGGGTCATAGATGTGTTTACTTTGCATCCTGTCCCTATCGGGATTCGAACCCGGTACCTCTCGAACCAAACGCCATAGCTTTAACACTGTGCCAATTATTCGGTATTGAATGAAAAGTCAAAACTGCCATTTTTATTCATGTATTCGTTTACAACACAACAATGCGTTTTAGTTATCCAAACTTATTACGAAAATGATCGTTCTGTAAAAAAAAACATTTTGTAAATTACGCGATGATTTTGACCAATATGTACATCCTACAGAGCCTCGCAAAATTGTTTTGAAGAAACTGGACCAGGGGTGGCCGCAACGTTCCCTCTAACTATTCAAAATCATGCGCGGCATAATTGCATCGTGGGCAAGTATTTTAAATTTAGCAAATTTCGAGCAAAACTTAACAAAATTACAATACAATAATTTTTACATATAATTTTGTTTAAAAATAAATTTAAAAAAAGTTTAATGCGTGAATTTCACAGTGAAACAAATTTTTCAGTAAAATTTACACGAGATAAAAATATAAATCCTTTACTTGTTAGAGAGAAACAAAAAAATTGTTCAGTAAAATTTACTGACAAATAAGAGAATAAGGCTGTTTTCCAAACGAATACTTATTTGTGGAACCTAACTTATTCAAATAAGTAAGCTGGCGAGGTGACTTATTTTCTGTCCCTTTCTAACCGAAAAATCTAAATTGGTTGTCAATTTTTTGTTGTTATTTATATCAATTTATGACTTAGAATTTGAATAATAACTATTTCTAGATAACGAATGGATCTTTGTAGATTAAAATCAAAATTAAGATAAAAAAATGATTACAATAAAGATATATGTAGCATCCTAATTACGTAATGTATGCATGTCTTACACAAATGAATTGAGGTCAACTACAGAACTCGCAAGACCACACGGCGTATTAATATATTCTAGCTTTACGAAACAATTAATACATACTGATTAGACAGACATAAAATATATATTTACATAAAATATATACATATTTTCCCATTAACTGGGGCCCATTCGAACTTCTTTGATTGTCTGTCTAAACGAAAATTGAAATATAAAAATCCAGCCGAATCGTATACCTAAAAATCATACAAACATTTTTGTATGCAACATGTGTCGCCAATCCTTTTAATTGCATAAATATACAATAATTGTTAATTTATTAATATAAATTAATGCAAACGAAAATATTATGTCTCGAAGAATTTTGCGATGAAAACAATCAATGTTTTCATGTCAATGTCAAAATAAGTATGCCAACTCAATTGGAATGGGTTTACTTACTTATTCAAGATGGCGTCAAATAAGTCAATAAGTCTGAAATAAGTATCCGTTTGGAAAACAGCCTAAGTGGGGAAATGATGCCATAAAAAGTATGAAACTCAATAATTTTTATTGCAACAGTTTTAACACATCTTCAAAAAATATGAGAAATATTTTACGCACAATACGCCAATTTTATGGTTGAAAAAATATTACTGTAAAATTTAATGTCAAGAGAAAAATGAAAAGTGGTATTATTTTTTTGTGCCACTACGTTCAAATTTCAAAAAAAATTCTTTTTTGTTAAACTCGTTTATTTTCAAATTTTTTAGTTATGTTGCCGCAAATCTGTCACTATTTTGACTATAAATTATGCTATAAAAAATAAACAAAAGTTGCTGTCTTTGTCGCCTAACGTAATTTAAAATACTCTTCTCATTTCGGTTCTTAGTATTTTTTACTGGAAAAATTTGTTTCACTGTGGAATCTACCGATTGTAATATAATTTCCGATTCTTTTATAAAAATCACTGTCAGCTTTCGCTTGAATACATATTTTACAAAGTACATCACTTGTTTCAATTTAATAACTAGAAATTTCATATAAGTTTTTGTTTAATTGATAACGACAGGACTTCTGTTTTAACGAGTTCATTTAATCATTCTACTCTAAATTTTGAAGCCGTCTTGTTTGGGGTCTGTTATTCGGCGTGGGTTTACAAATTTTTAAATTTTGTAAATAACACGAAAAAAATGTTAGCAATATTGCAGATGGGCGGACTAAAAATTATGGTGGGCAAAATACAATTTAAATCTGGGCGGCCGCCCGTGTGCCCAGCTTAGCGGGAACGTTGGGTGGGATATTGTAACAAGTGATGTCGATATTTATCGAATATTATGTATATCTCCTTTTCCTTAAACAAAATTGCTTGTCGTTTCACTTTTCAATTTTGCTTTCTATATTGCGATCGCACACTACTAGAATAAATTGTTTATTTTTTGTTTTTCGATAAAGTATCATTCTTAAAATATGTAGGTGATACAATAAGAGTAGAACGAGATAATGTAATTCGAATAGGTAGAGATCGCAATAGAAGCAATGTAATTGAAAAATGGAAGAACGATAAATTTAATTTGTGACGAAAGAGATGTAAATTTCGATAGTATCGAAAAAAGTGATGTTACAATATCCCATCCCAGTTGTAGGTCGTAGAGCATACGAACACCATCGTCCGGTTCGTGGCATCATTAGACTTTATTTTTTCGAAAATGAACGGGAAGATGCAGTAACAGTGAATAGTGAGCGCTATCGTAACGAATCGTGAAACACTCCACTTCAGAAATTCTGGTGTCAATTGGCCACCATGGGCATACTATTTGACACCGTTAGATTATTTTCTTTGGGTTTTTTTTAAAGTAAAGTGTATAGCAATGATCCACAAAACAATTCAAGATTTTAAGAACAACATTCGAGCTGAAATTGAGGCCAGTCAACTGCGTTTATTGGAAAAAATCATCAACAATTTCGATGTTCAGATGCAGGCCTGTAACAGGAGCCCTGGCCACATGAACGATGTTTATTCCATATATAAATGGCATAGAAAATTTTGAATTTGCATCTCCAAATTTACGTTTGACAATATTTCTCCAAATATTAGTAGACGTAGACGTTTTCGAGATAATTACTTATCCCATCATTCATTCGCAATCTGGCAATCACCGCTTTCCTTAATTGGTCAAAGAATCACTGTTTCATTCTCAAATGTAAGTAATGTATATTTAGGTGCAGGTTTCTTACTGTCAGTGTCTAAGGTTCGTATCCAAAGATGACCACTGGTCTGATCAGTAACTTGCAGATGTTATGTTTAGTTTTGCGCGGAATGTTGTGAGACTTGAAGATTGTAATGTTTGTGTGAAATGCACAATATCCAGCTAAGACCCATAATCTACAGAAATTGAATTTTGCTCTTCTCTTATTGTATATCTGCCTAAATAAATTCTTCGCGTATTTGCCGTCTTGGTTGTCACATCGTTTTTCCTTCAAATCAGACCAATTTGAGAAGCTGATTTTTAACGACAGGAGGCTTCTTTCAAGGAAACGATATTGCGGCCCAAACAAAAGTAATAAGAACATTTTGGAAAATTATAATAAAGTTCAAATATGTATAAAAGCGCCGCGGCAACCAGTGTGTTAGCACTCATGTTTCGATAATTGTAAACTGGTCTACATGACAAGAGAAAGCTTAAGTAATTTTGACGGCCAATAACACGTTTGATTTTCAATTATCGGTGAACCAGTGTTTGACGGGTGGCGTAAGTATACCGATTGGTTCGGTAGACTCAGATCTGCGTAGTCATATCTAGGAACCACCTGTTGTTGGCCGCCAAAAATACCTATAACTTTTCTTGTTGCGAAGGAGAGCAGTTTTGATTACTGAAAAATTAGTGTTGGACAGATCACTCTAACACACTATTTGTTTTGACACTTATACATTATTAGAATTTTAAAAAATTATATGAGTTGTAGATGAGAACATTTTTAAGTTTAATTTTAACTGATATTTGTTAAAAGTGTATTTTACCCTTTTTGGCTTTTTGACATGTCATTTTCCATGTTTCAGATACTTCATGTTAGTCCAATCACAGCTGTCTTCCACTATTTTGCGTTTTCCTCAGTAGACCAACAGTTAACACAAGTTCGTACAACCGGTAGATAATTTGATCGCCGCTGGTTTTAGCATTTCGCGTGGAATTCCTTTTCACGTTATTGTTTTAATTTTTGAAAATACACTCATGCGAATAATTTTCCAGACAAAAGAAAATTTGTGGGCAAAACACAAAGCACACATTATTAAATTATGGCTATATTCTGGAAACTCCTCAACAAAGGCCGGATCTCAATCCGATAGAGCATTTGTGGGACCACTTGGACAAAAAATACGAGGTAACCACCGAATATTCCAAAAAAACATTAAAATCGGCAATTGAGCATGAATGGGAAAACATTGACCATGGCTTTTTACAAAATTTGGTGGACTCTACACGTAGACGACAGGTTGTGCTGGATAATAATGGATTACACACTAGATATTAATATAATGACAAAAAATTACAAATATATGAAACATATAATTTTACTGTAAAATAATTCTGTATCGTGTATATAAATCTATGAAATATAATGTTGTCCGGAAAATTTTTCTCATTGATTTTGGTAGGTGAATTCACTTTTCTACCGATAAGCGGTGTACTGTTACGGTAATTTAACATAAAATGTTTCGATTATGATATATTCATTAGGACATGGGTAAAGTTTGATCAGAAAAAAATTATAAAAACGCAAGCAATCATGGTTAAACTACATTTGGTTTTCAAAAAATTAATTTGTCCGGAAAATTATTCTCATGATTGTATTTAATATTTTTGTCTGAATTGTAATTTTTTGGCTCACTAATGCTCGGTTGCACAGAAAAATGACTAACGGCCGGTTAATTGTGCGCCAGTTAAATGTTTTATATGAAATCTGTTTTCGCAAACAAAAAAAAAAATCAACGCACACTTGATTAAATATATTTTATTCCATGGAAATATTTAACGATTAGTTAAAAAGTTAAGGCGGTGATACATGTACAGATTTTGCCTTTAAGGCATAAAAATTATGCGAGCTGATTGGTTAAAAGTTGGCCATCTTGAATCGCCTTACAGGCAAAAATTTTAAATTGAACATTTCTCAATTTTGTATAAGGCAAATTTTTTTTGCCTTAAAGGCAAAATCTGTACATGTATCACCGCTTTTATTCAATCAAAATTGGCCATTTAAATATTTATACGCAAGCTAAATATTTCCACGGAATAAAATATATTTAATCAAGTTTGCGTTGATTTTTTTGTTTGTTTGCGAAAACAGATTTCATATAAAACATTTAACTGGCGCGTAGAAAGTATATTCTGGCGACCATCTATAACCATAACTCTACCAACCGAGTGTATGTTCATTAGGTTGGTCCATGCTATGGGGGGGAAAAAATGTTGAGATACCTACCGGGACACCCCCTAGAAATGTGAGGTTAGGCTAGAAACTTAAATAGAAAAAATATTGGGTCATTCAAAGATGGTTTAGAGGTCGCGACTTGAGCGCGAAGTTTGATAAAAACGGTATTTTTTCGAATTTTCACTTTCAAACGAACAGAAAAATATTTAACATTTTTTCTTAAACTAAATAAAAATTGTGGTCAATAAGGAATATACATAATCATCTATCTTTCCAAAACATTAAAGATATCGAAAATCGGTTAACAAATAACGAGGTTTTTGCCAATTTTGAAACTAATAAAAACCCAAATAATAAACGGTTTTTTTTATAATCTGAAATTTATATACAAAATTACAGAAAAAAATAAATAAATAAATAAAAATGAGGTATAACGAATAAACAATGGTATGTTTTATGGTGTCATAACAAACCGTATGAGTCATTAGGGCTTAACTTAACATAGTTGTGTTTTATAATGCCATTATCATAAAACCCAACTATGGTAAGTCCTTATGACTCATTCGTCTCATTATTGTATTTAAAATTTAAATCCGCCTATCGCATTAATTATGACCTGTTATGGCCATTATATTTCTTTGTGTCATATAATATATAAACAAAATAAATGCAAATTAATTTCAGTTTAAATCCAAATCTCTCGTTTTCTTTGACACAAATTTGTAATAATTAAATCTAGTCCGTTTAACAGTTTTATTAATATTTTTAAAAACGTGCTACTACAGTTGATAAAATGGCAGCTAATTTACGGTCCACTACAGAAATTTATCTTCTTGGGCAAATCAAATTATTGGTGCTAACTTACCATCAAAAAAGCAACTGTTGTGTCTTTTTTTACAATTACCGAACTGTAAAATTAACTATTCGTGAAAGTGTAGCTCTGACAATCAAGAAAGTGTGTCTATTTTTTGGTCAAAAGCACGAATTTCAGTGAAAAAGGACATTCGTCAGCAAATTCTGTTATGCCGAATGCATTAATTGGCGGAGGAGCCTTTTCTTTCGATGCAACCTTTTGTTGATTTTCTTGCTGTTGTTTTTGTTGCTGATGTGCTGGATTAGTATTAGTAGTACCAGATACAATAGCTTGCGATTGCTCTCCAACCTCAGGCAAGCATTCCGCTCTTGGTTTTTTTTGGTAGGTCTTTTTTCCTGTTCCTGTTCAACCCAATCTGTTTCTCTCGCGAGTTTCTCCCCATCAGTACGGAACTCGGTGTTATAACTGGTGTATGCACTTGCTTCGTTATAACTGGTTAGAGGGTTTTCATAAATCTCCATTTCCATTTCTTTGGGATTTTTTATTCTTCTTTTTCCTCTTTACCATCTGGGGTATTTTCTCCTTTTTTCGTTGTATCCATTGCTCTAATTGGTCGGGTTATATCTCCCTATATTAGGTCCCTGGCAGAACTTAGCCACTGCAAGCGGTGCCCATCCCCCGCGACGTGGACGCGCCTACCAGGAGTAGCCGAGGTGTACACAGTTACAGCCGTACCCACAGCTAAGGGACCCGCTAGCATCATGATGGCGATTTAAATGAAACAAATTCATTAAACGCATTACTGAGAATTGTAAGAATATTTTAATTAGCGTTTATTATGTTTTGGATAGATGTTAAAAATATTTATTCTGACTGATTGCTAAATGTATCATCCTTTTTATGAAGATAAAAATAAAATTTAACTTATCAGCGTTACCATATTTTTTGTGAAGTATGAAATACATTCAGACCCTTATATGTTGATTTTATTCAACAAGAGTTTGTGAACCTTATACCGCTCAATGATATCAAATTTATTTTATTATTATTAATTAAATATTTATTACTGAGGGCATGCTTATGTGAAGCCCTAAAACGTTCAGTTTGTCGTTCTTTAAAAACCACTCTGCGATGAACTAATCGTTTACGTACAATTTCCGAAAATATTCATTGATTTAATTTAATGTCTTACTTCATTTTTAATAACTTATTTTCGATAATAGAACTTTAATCGCATCATGTAATTATAAATAAACACTCAATCCAAATGGCATCCTGTTGAATTCGCACGTCCTGAATAATAAAGTGATTACAATTTGAAAAATTTGCAGTGCATCATACACCTCACCCTATTTTTAAAATTATCATTTCAAATTAACATTGTTGTACATTTGGTAGAATGTAAGAATAAGTTTTAGTCATGCTATGTTACAAATTTTTTTAATGTTAAAACTAATTGCATACGACTATGCTTGGTTACGTGCATATAGATATCACAAAGTGGTTATTTATGATATTTCAAATGTAAGTTGTCATGTTTTATCCAGAAAATAATTCACTCCTATTATGGGTTTCGTGTCAGAATATCGACTGAATCATAAAACTGTAAATTCATCACCATTCAATGTCAATGTTTAGGTCTTAAATTTTTGGAAATTTCGTAGAATTTGCATCTTTATAGTGAGTGAGATGCTCGGTATTTCTTTTTAAAATAACAAGGACATTTCCTTTTTACTTAAATATTACTGCCATTTTTTTTAAACTGTCTAAAATATACGATTTATGAAACTCGTTTGAAAGTGGGCTTCTGTCTCGACTAAGACCTCCTCGTTTGAGTTAAATTATGCTCGTGAGCCACGTTTTCTTGTTGAGGAATAAAAAGAAGTCGTAGAAATTCTTGCAATTTTGCCGCGACGATTCCGTATGAATGAGCAGGTGCCCCACTCATATGACCGCGCTAAAATTCATTGAACCAATATCTCGCTATAAACAACACCTAACTTCACTTTTATTTCTTCACACGGTAATACCAATTTCCAACAGGTCGCCACCTGCCTTCAAACACGTTACACGATCCAACCTCGCCGAGGCTCATATTGGAATCCACTAATTTTATCCAATTTGATCGAAAATCGTAAACTTCCTTCAAAAATACAAGCGAGTGGAATATAAAAAAAAGTTATACCATATTTTGTTGTTGTTTTCTATGGTAATTTAGTTTTATACCATATTCCATGAGTTATATAAATCGGTGGCAGATACAAATGCAGTGAAAAATGGCTATAATATTAAATAGAGACATCTATATTCTAATAAGAATAATACGTATTTCACTAGCTAAACTGCGTACCGTATCCGCGGTGAAAATTTTAATTTCGTTTGCCCTTGTGCCATTTTTATATGCAAAATTTCATTTCACTTCGGCTGCCATATCTCTTACAAAACACAAGAACTGCTTTCGTATATAATGAATTTTTTGCACTCAAATCTTAAATTAAGATTTTATAACATTATAAAGTATTAAGGATAAATTTATAATTGTACCCAAAGAGCCTCCAAATCTGTTCATTTTTCGTGTAACGCATGCGATATAATTAGAAAAAAAATTATTTCATCAGCTCGGCTTCCGATTCTTCTGACATGTCTAGAATAATAATTTTATGTTGATTTCCATTTACCCATTCATACGAGTAGTAAGGTACAGGAGAGCAATATAATTGAGTATAACGTAGAGTACATGTCGAGTGTGTAAGAGATAGAATAAGAATTGCTTCAAACCAAATGAAACATCTTGATTTTATTACACTCATTTTGTTATATTAAAATTTTCATTATTTTCTATTTATATATACACACACACACATATCAAGCTCATGGAAAACGAAAAGCTCTTATTATATTATGTAAACGTTATAATGTCGGGTTAAGAAAATTATAGTTATAACAATTTTTCATTTATATCCATTATATTCATAGTATTTATCCATTTTGCCATTTCATTGTATATATTATTTTAAGATAAACGGGATAGAATATTATGAGGTTGGTGTACTATCGCGATTTCCAACAAAGCAGCTGACATCTGGTGAACAAAACGTGAATCGCAGTTTGCTATGATGCAATGATGATCAAAACTGTCATAACAATCGATTTGACAATACTCGTCCCTCTTGTAGACGTAGAAACCAACGCCTATCTACATTCGGCGAAAATCGCCAATAGCGCTGCCATTATAGAAATAATAGACAACGAGATAAAATTGCAGAAATTTCAGGAAATTTGATATGGTGCCAATATAAACGACGGAGGAAATCGATTATATTTAATGCATTATTCCTATATGCTGGGAAATACAAAATACTTTAAAATTTTGTGTAGTTATATATTTTATGCAAAGCATGAAATGTATGTTACGAATTGTTTTTCTGCATCCTACATGTACATATTTTAGTTACGTGCAATCATTTCCTTAAAATATTGATTCCAAGATGTTTTGTCTGTAAATTGCACACTATAGTAGTTGCATTTTGTATAGGCAGGTGAATTGATGTATGAAAAAGGAATATGTTCGTGAGAATAATCGTGCATAGCTATTAAGCTCAATAAAATTATAAATGGATGCCTGATCCTTACATTAGAGTTCCAGCTCCTGGTAGGGGGCGTACAATGGCGTTCGAAAAAGAACTTCAAAAAATTGTTTTTTTTTATTGTTTACAGTAGGACTATTTTATGAAAAGCATATTTTTTAACAAAAAAATAACCAAAATTTCTTCCGCTGACTGATTTAAATTAAATGTTTAAGGTTAAGCAGAAAACTTGATAATAAATAACCCTAAAATGGCTTCCGGAATATATCTTTTTAAATACTTCAAGGAAGTCTAGAGTAGCCGAGTAACTTTCAAACGGTTACTGCCAATTCGTAGAATAATGTTCTCACAAAGGAAACCAACGCTTTTTGTCATGTCACGCTTATTGATGTGTAACGCAAATTCTTATTCATCTTAATGCGACCGAATCGCGATCGACTCAGAATTGTGTTGTAAATTTCAAAGTTGAATTGTTGAATTTCAAAGTTGAATCATTTAATAAATGGTGCGGGATCGTGAGCATCACCCGGAAATTTTGAATTGTATTGAAATTTTATAAGGAAAGCAACAATCGTTTAACGGATTTATTCGATTCAAAAGCACTTGTGGTAGGATAATGATGTACTCGTGTTCATCATGTGACCCCAGGATTTGCTGAATAAATTGCTGAGTGAATTTTAATTGCGTACAAATTCCATTTTACCTATTATGCCGGTACAACATCCAGTATATAATAATCCAATAATTTAAGACACAGAAATATATGTTCCCTCCCTCAAAGTGTTTGCACTTGGACAACATGTATTGAAAGTTCGGTTCAAATAATTCTCCTGCAAATGTGCAAATTTTGGCTGGTGAAGTACACGTTAAGAGAAGCTAATCACTTTTGCGTGGCTTTTAATATTAGAAAATAATGAGCGATAATAATGATCGCTCCTACTGGGAATGTGAATTAAACGAAAAAATGTTTGGCAGGCTCAAACCGTCTTGGTCTTCTGTGCTACTGTTCTCATTGTACAGGAAACTCGTCGATAGGCCAAAGGAGGTTTTGGAAAAAGGGCTACTAAAAGTATTAACACTCAGAACAGGTCGAAATAAAGCTGTCAGCAATTTCAACCCGATGATACCACGGAGAACTCAGTCCAAAACAGCCTCCGCTCAAACTCAGTAAATATGAACGAATTAATTCCCTCTTTGATGCTAGTCCAATTATCACAATGAATAATATATTGTTCAGCCTTGAATGTGGACTCCATGTCCGGTTCTGTAAAGTGTAATAATGTTTAAATCATTCACGCAAACAGGCTCTGGAAAATCCAACTTAACAACAGTCACCGATGCGTACCATCTGCCTCATCGATGGATGTTTGAGTCAACTGGATTTAATTAAAGCGTATTAAATCCAGTTGTTCTTAAGACGCCTTTTAGCAGTTACCTCTCCCACAACCCAGAGATAAGATAGCTTTTACGGTACCTCAACCTATTTTATATGAATTCACGATCATGCGATTCGGGTTTCTGCAATGTACCATATTTGTTTATTTACACCACCCTATACATAAGGAATTGGCGAACTAACTATCGACAGCCAGCTTGACTATAAATGTGGAGAATAGTGGATTCTTGTTAAAAAAATGGCCCGAGAAACAATTAAAGCTGTAGACGCGTAAGACGCAAACTGATTTGTTGTGCAGCTTGTTCGGTAGAGTTTGAAGTTATAAGCCAATCATTCGAAGCTCGAGTTTGAAGTTATAGGAAAACCTGCTGGTTTGTTTCCTTCCTGTGGTAATATCAAGAGACAATCATTCCGCACAAAATCGGATACTTTTATCGAAAACCAGTACATTCTGAGCTACTTCAGTTAGATCTAGCCTGTGAATTTGATGATCCAGAGTAACAACCAATTCGCAAAAATTTAAGATTTATATCCAAATTGCTATAATTTTCATGTATCAAAAAATGAGTTTTATTTCCTACTTTGGCAATCGATACGAAGACAGAGCTAGGGATCTTTGTCATTTTGTCACTTTATGTCGGAAATCCTGAGACACGGAAGGAAATTTGATTTATAGCATTAAAAAAATCGAACAAAACTCCACTTAGCCGGAATATCAGCTTAATTCAGACGGGTTGAAAAATAAAATTGAGTTAAAAATTGATGTCACCTTACCATTAGTAAAATATGCGAATACATATATAGTTTTAAAATAAATAGGTAATAAAAATTTCATTTATTTTAGAATTACTAATAATTAAATTTGACTATCACAATAAAACTTAATGTGTAATTTTCAAATAAATATGAAGTATGTGAATAACACTCGTCTATATTAATTCCGTACATTTATCATATAAATTCAGGCACAAAATTTTTTTAAATCCTCAAAGTTCGCATGGTGTGTTGTACTATCACTTCGAATCGAAATTCGAAAAAAGTCGAATTGCGGTATGTTGTACCATTTTCGAAAAGCAAAAATGATACAACTTTCACTTTTTCGATTCGACTTTTTTCGATTCGAAGTGATGGTACAACATACCGCCCCTGATTTCAGTTACTATGTCTTTTCTCTACCTCTTTCAGTAATTTTCCATCCGTGCTAGTGAAAAATGTACAGATAATTTTGCACGCTAAAGCAATTTTTCGCTTGATCATAAATTTATTGTTACATGTTGGAACTGTGGCGCATTTAACAAACAAATTATAAGCAGTAATCTAATAATTTTATTTATGTTCATGTATGTTAAGTGTATACGTTAAAAATCGGTTGTAACTCTAGGTCCCATACAAATGAATTATATCCATGTTTGTGTTGTCCGTGGCTTTTTGTTAATTAATATATTTAATTTTTTTATTTTTATTTATTTTTAAAAAACTTGTATGTTTTTATTATTTTCTTGTAAACATCATTTAATTTAAAAACAGTTATATTAAATTTCATTTTCACAAATATTAAAATGTATAACTTTTAACTTTTGGTTAACTATAGTTTCGGAATACTTCCGTCGTCAGTTCTAATTTTGTATACTACTTTATACAGAGTAGTATAAAAAAAATAGGAACCGATGAAGGAAGTATTCCGAAACTAGTTTTCCAAAAAATATAAATTTTAAAATTTGTTAAAATGAAAGTTTTTTAAAATTACCGTTTCTAAGTTTTTTTAAATTAAATGTTGTTTACAAGAAAATAAACAATATGTACATGTTTAAAAAAAAAAAATAAATTCAAATATGTGAGGTTTTTATATTTTTATGTTTTCTGGCTTCAGCAATCAGACATTCTTATTGTCTATTAAGCGGAATGAGAGACGTATTTACAAACGCGTGCTCGTAATAATTACTGCAGCATTACGATTCCACATGCTAATCCCCATTTCACCATTTCAGAAATATATACTCCCCCATTTTATAGATGGGAGCAGTTAAACAGTTGTTTGAATTTGTAATCCCAAATTTACCGATGTCTCACTTTAACCGTAACATATACAGTGGTGATCCATAACTATATAACCACTCGTTTTTTAGAATTTCAATTTGAATTATAGATGGAAGATTTGCAAGAATCGCAACAATCAGTTTCGAACTTAATGAGTATATTGATTTGAAAAAATCAGTCATCTCATCAGGCCGCGGCGACTGACGTTGATATTTTTACATAGGAATATTGTCTATATATAGAAAATACCATGTATATGTAGCACTAGCGAATTACTTCCTAGTCTACGAAATTCGATTCTTTCATATTCTCCATCTATACTTCATTTTTACCAATTAACTTTTCGTAATTCGCTAGTGCTACATATACATGGTATTGTTCTATATATAGACAATATTCATATGTAAAAATATCAACGTCAGTTGCCGCGGCCTGATGAGATGACTGATTTTTTCAAATCAATATACTCATTAAGTTCGAAACTGATTGTTGCGATTCTTGCAAATCTTCCATCTATAATTCAAATTAAAATTCTAATTTATCCGTGATCCAGCGTTAAAGGAAAGAAAAAGCATGGGGTGGTTGGGAAGTTGATTGTGTATAAGCAAATATAATATTGCCGATCTCATATAAATTTTTTCGACAATTTTTTTTTTAAAAAGGGAACCAATGCACAGTAACCACACCATGCGGACACTTTTTTCATTAAATTTTACTTCAAAAAGTTTAGCTAAGACAACAATTTTTCGTGACATCTATACGTTTAATAAACAAAATTTTACGAAGTTTTTAAATTTTTTTATCGATCTGTATTTTGACGATTTGCACATGCTGGATGCACATGTTGAAGTATTTACATACAGACTTGAATAAAAACGTAAACAAGAAGCAACATCAACTTTGAATTTTATCAATGGTTTTCACTTTTCGTAAAATATTTTTTTTTTTTTATTTTGTGTCCTTTTAAAACAAAATTATGTTTTGTGTCATATATTCCCTATGTAGAAAGAAAAGAGGAATGAACTGTGAAAATATTTTATGATACGAGAGACTCCATTAAAAAGAAGTTATTGTAAATAAGACTTATTGTTTTAAATTTAATCAAAAAATTTTTTTTCGAGTTATATGCAACATTGTTATTCGTATTATTAAGCGATAATTTGTTAATCCGTGGATAATTGATAGTAGGGATAATAAATAGTAGATTATAATTTTTTAATTTTAATACTAAGGAAGCATACATGTGCTAATTTTATCTTGTCCTTATGAGTGTGTATTTTAAAAACGCATATGAAAAAAATCGACCTTGAACTAGTTTATGAACTAGACATTTTTGTTTTATAAATTTATTCTTAGTGTGGAATACCATCGATGACGTAAACTAGTTCAGCGTTGCACTTTTTTATTTATTTATTCTTGCATCGATTGGTTTTGATACCGAAAAAATCTGAGAATGATAAAATTTCATAGGGATCCGTACATAACTGCATATTTTAAAATTGCATTTCTGAAAACGCCATATTTAAAAACTGCATAAGGTACAAAATTACATTTTTTAAAACTGCATATTTCAAAACTGCATAAGGTACGAAACGGCATAAGGTACAAAATTGCATTTTTCAAAACTGCATATTTCAAAACGGCATAAGGGTTAAAAGAGCATTTTTCAAAACGTCATTTTTCTAAACGACATATTTTTAAACGACATTTTTCAGAATGGCATTTTTTAAAACGACATTTTTCAAAACGGCATTGGTACAAAATGGCATTTTTCAAAACGGGATTTTCCAAAATAGCATTTTTTAAAACTGCATATTTCAAAACGGCATAGGTACAAAACTGCATTTTTCAAAACTGCACAAGACAGAATCAAATATTTTAATCGATTATGAATCTAGAATTATCTTTTCATTAATTTCTGGAATGTGACCGAAAGGTACGGTTATTTATTACTCGATGAAATTTGAGATGAATGAAATTTTTGAACATTTGTGAACGATTCTTGGATTAAATTCTAGGATAAAGTCAAATGAAAAGGAACTTGACTATTTCTTTGTCGAGTAAGATTTAATTTCACATGTTTAGGTTTAGTATAGGTATGTTATAAGAAAGGACCTTCATGGAAATTAGAAATTATTTGAAGATTTAGTATGCATATAATATTCTCCTTCACCTAAATTTTTCTACCTATGTCGTTTCGAAAAATGAAATTTTGAAAAATGCCGTTTTGAAAAATGTCATTTTAAAAAATGTCGTTTTAAGAAATGCCGTTTTGAAAAATGCCGTTTTGTACCTATGTCGTTTTGAAACATGCAAATTTGGAAAATGCCGTTTTAAAAAATTCCATTTTGTAAAATGTCTTTTAAAAAAATGCAGTTTAGAAAAATGCCGTTTTGAAAAATGCAGTTTTGAAAAATGCCGTTTTGTACCTATGTCCTTTCGTATCTTATGCAGTTTAGAAATGTGCCGTTTTGTACCTTATGCCGTTTTGTACCTTATGCCGTTTTGAAATATGCAGTTTTGAAAAATGCAATTTTGTACCTTATGCCGTTTTGTACCTTATGCAGTTTTGAAATATGCAGTTTTGAGAAATGTCGTTTTAAAAAATGTCATTTTAAAATATGCAATTTCGACCTGGACCCATATTTACACATACGAGTATGACGACGAATTATATTAATTTGATGCTACTTAGCAACAGTGGGCGAAGTGCAACGGAAATACCTACTAAAATGTATCGAATATTGCAGCAACAATGAACCTGCGTTTCAAACTTATAATTAATTGTCATTGTTGCCGCATCCCAAAATTACCATATACAAGCTGTTTTGCTTTCGCAAAGCCGATTAGCTTTAATGTTAGAGGCCAATTTTGGTTTCAGCAATATTTGTTTATGAATTTCCAGTAACGAAAATATTTGTTCATCATAGTTGGCGAATTTATCAGTAGTAATTAAAGTAGAGTTGGCTTTTACATAGAACTAAAAAAAAAAAGATTTTCATAAAACCGATTCAGATTACAATTACTACCGACAAAAAAGCCCACTATGATGAACAAATATTTTCCATTACTGGAAATTCAAAACAAATATTGCTGAAAGCAAAATTGGCCTCTGACATTAAAGCTAATCGGCTTTGCGAAAGCAAAACAGCTACAGTTTTATCAATTTCGCTTATCCTAACGAAGTTAAATTTGCATTCTTCGCTATTTTTCGTTGGCAGTCGTGCATTATATGTTTTGTGCTCGAATATTATTTTGTTGTTCTCTGTTTAATAAAAATATAAACAATGGTACGCCTACAAAAAATTACCGATGAGATATTTAAACGTTTAACATTATTAGGTTGAGACGAAATGGTCGGTATAATTTTGGGATGTGCATGCCATGAATGGAGATGGAACCAAACGTTTTATGATCTAATTTACAGGTACAAAAAAATTCTGGTAATGATTAGTATTTGTGACATTCGTTACATTTTAGTAGGAGTTTCGGTTGTACTCTGCACAGTATTCCAAAATATATAAATGCATCAATTAAATGTTTATTATACCTTATTCTTAAAAAACAGTCCGTTTGGCTGATCTTGGACAAGACCATTAAAAAAGGAAAAACCGTAATCAAAATTGTAGTGACGACGAAAGCTAGCAACGCTATATATCTTGAAACTTATATCTTTGAAATTAATTTTTTCCAGAATTCGGAATATATTCCGCCTACAAAATAAATTTATTTTAAATGAAATGATATAACGTTTAAAACCTTATTTCACCAAAGTTTGACATCTATATAGCCCAGTCGGATTGACTATTCTGAATAAATCTTCATACTTAACATTTGTAAGTTGTATTAATTGCGAGATTCTTGCGAAGTTTAGTGGAAATCTGTGTACCAGAAGTGGCAGCTTCCACGGGGGCTTTTTCAATTTCTTCACTGATGTTAAAAAGTTATAGATTTAATGATTAAGTTTTCAACAAGGGTTGATTTTGTTGATTTTCTGAAATTTACGCAGGAGTTATGATTTTTGATTGAGCAAAACAGTTTTACCAAAAGAAAAGTAACTTTAATTTTTCGCTTTAGAAATCAAGTGGGGTGTATTCGAGATCTATGTATACATTCGTGGTAAAAAAAAGTCTGGTGTTGGCCACAACATATTCACCACTCTAATTGTTTACAAGTTTTTCTGCATCAATGAACTTTGTGCCAATAATATTTGCCACGGAGACGCCGGCGTTCTTGCGTAATGTTTACAAAAAAGGCCAACAAAAGTTTCCTTTATATAATATACTCGTAAATGTTAGCAACATGATTACTTATAACTCGTATTATGAAATTTTACTGGAAATAAATAAATTTTAATTTTCATCCCAAGCTTCTTTCTTTTATTGCACCAATTTTAAAAATTCATAAAATTAATTCATAAAAATAACAATCGTTAAATAATCCAAACGTAATCATTTATTAAATTTGGTTATGCAACCAGTTCCAACTAATTATTTTAAAACAAAAAATCTATATACATATATGGAAATGTAAATCTAAAACCTGATTCTATTTCCTGTCAATCAAATTAGATTTTTCATTTTGAATTAATATTAGTGAACTATTTCCATGTTCCGGGAAATCGCTTAAATACGTGAAATAATCCCACCAACCAACTAAGTTAAAATTATTCATTCGATGAATTTTTCGTAATCAACAATAACTTTAAGGATCAAATATCCAGATATCATTACATAAGTCAATCATCTGTTCAACCGCTAAGAAATATTAAAGAATTTAAGATTTATTTAATTTGCCCATATTTCATACTTAAATCGTTAAAAAAATTTGCTACCTGCCTTTTAATATTATTAATGTATATTACATCTTCTAATTTGTATGTTATATTAATTATCGTTTATATATTAGCATTAGAAAAAATTGCAGTCGAGAGTACACGATCAACGTAAAAAATAAGAAGAAACAAAATAAGAATTTAAAATTTCATTTTTCTGTTTAAAGGGAAAATAATTTAATTCCTCGGAAAAATAATTTTGTAGAAACAATACATTTATAATATTGGACGTTTTTAAATAAAAGTTTATTGCACATACATCATAAGAAAAAATAAAAAATTATTTTCATAACATTCATTCATTTAAAAAACAAAGCCAATCGATGCAAGAATAAATAAATAAAAAAGTGCAACGCTGAACTAGTTTACGTCATCGATGGTATTCCACACTAAGAATAAATTTATAAAACAAAAATGTCTAGTTCATAAACTAGTTCAAGGTCGATTTTTTTCATATGCGTTTTTAAAATACACACTCATAAGGGCAAGATAAAATTAGCACATGTATGCTTCCTTAGTATTAAAATTAAAAAATTATAATCTACTATTTATTATCCCTACTATCAATTATCCACGGATTAACAAATTATCGCTTAATAATACGAATAACAATGTTGCATATAACTCGAAAAAAAATTTTTTGATTAAATTTAAAACAATAAGTCTTATTTACAATAACTTCTTTTTAATGGAGTCTCTCGTATCATAAAATATTTTCACAGTTCATTCCTCTTTTCTTTCTACATAGGGAATATATGACACAAAACATAATTTTGTTTTAAAAGGACACAAAATAAAAAAAAAATAATATTTTACGAAAAGTGAAAACCATTGATAAAATTCAAAGTTGATCTTGCTTCTTGTTTACGTTTTTATTCAAGTCTGTATGTAAATACTTCAACATGTGCATCCAGCATGTGCAAATCGTCGAAAATAAAGATCGATAAAAAAAATTTAAACTTCGTAAAATTTTGTTCATGAAACGTATAGATGTCTCGCAAAATTGTTGTCTTAGCTAAACTTTTTTAATGAAAAAAGTGTCCGCGTAGTGAGGTTACTGTGTATTGGTTCCCTCTTTAAAAAAAAAATTTGGCGAAAAAATTTATATGAGATCGGCAATATTATATTTGGTATAAGTAAGTATGAATTATCAGAGTCGTTGTCACACAGGTTTGACGCCAAATGGAAGAATTTCCTACGATTGTGTATTTAATTCGAGATATACTGAAATAGACCAATGTATGGAACAATCACAACAAAACCATTACAATAAAACAACAACAACGTAAAAATATAAAAATACTCGTTTTTCCCGTTTTTTTAAATAACTGATTTAGAAAATTTCAAGAAATTAATAAAAAACCCGTTTTAGGATTCATTATTTTGAGAAAATTGCTTAGTCCCATAATTATATGACCACAGTAGCCTTTGATTATATTGTTCTCGCTAAGCCGAATAAATGAATAAATATTTTAGTTTCATTCGGTCTGTGGAAAATACTATCAGCTGAGTAAAAGGCCCTTTTCAGAGAAGGCCCTTTTTCTTTTCGGAAAATGGGCAGATGATTAGGCCGCCATCATGTAACGGCAAATTATTTAAAACATCCTACTAATTACGGGACAAGAAAACCCGGAGGGCCCACAAAAAAGATGATTGGCCAACAAATACGAGGGCTGGTTAAAGATGCCAGTAATTCCACGAAAACTATTTAGCGCCTGAAAAGCGATTTCCAGTTAAATGTGTTCCAAAACACGATCCGTCGGGTGTTAAAAGGTGTTGGACATCTGAATTACAGAAAAATGAAATAGGTATCAAAATTGTTGCCACGGTACAAAGCGGCACGACTTGAATTTGTTAAAGCAAATATGAGGCAGGACTGGTCAAAGGTAATAGAAAAAATTTAGTTTTATATTTTTTTAACCATTATTAATCAAAAGGTGTATTAATCAATCAATCTTATAGTGACAACCTCTTATGTTTTCGGCTATACAATCATCAAGCTCCAATCCATAAGAGTCAAAATACCAAATCTTGGTTTGTAGAGCTTTACATACCAATTTTATTGACCCGCTGGTTCTCCAGACCTAAACATCATAAAAAATCTTTGGGGATTATTAGTTATGGTTTATGAGAGTAACAGACAATTCCAGACGACCATTGAGTTGAAATTGGCAATTTAAAAATGCCTGGAACGAATTATCGCCCGAAATCATTGATTCATTAATTAGACATAACAGGATACCTCTTCTTCGTTGGCAGAGAACAAAGGGGTTAGCTTTGCCGACGGCATATCAATTTTCATTGAAGTTTTATTTTTTAATGAAGTTTGAACTCGAATGAAAAGTGGTTTTAGTTATGGCACATAATAAATTTTTAATATATGAATTTTTTTAATATATGAAATTTTTAATATACGAGAACAACTCCAAATAATTTTTTTATTCTTATTATTATTTTATTTTCTATTTTAAAAAAATCCTGAAAAACGAGTGGTTATATAAAGGGTGTCACAATAACCGGTTCAGTATAGGAACCATGCGTAGATTTTAGCGAAAAAAAAACTAGATATAATTTTTTTCGATTAGATGAATGAATGCAACCAAACTGCTATACAAATTTTGTGCATGCAACCCGCAAACAAAAACTAACTAAATTTAGACAAAATCTAAATTATCTAAATTATCAGCACATAGGAGGGTACTTATAAAAAAATATGCAATTTTTTTTATCTAGCAAGAATCAAACAAATTTCTTTATAATTATTTTTTGAAGAACGAGAAACGCCAATTCGCCTTGATTTATATATAATCTAGATAATAAATTAGTCAGTACCGGATACGGATATATTTAAAGGCTTAAAAACAATTTTAAAATACAAATATTTGTTTATTGAATTCAACATTATTTCATTATTCAAAATGTAAAACAAATGGCGATAAATTACCACAAATTGGAAAATCATTGTGAAATGTCAAACATAATAAAATGAATCAAACTTGCACATACGTCTTCTATGATTTAAAAAATATTAAAAGTTCAACGTACGTTTTTCTAGCAAGTACAAGAAATTATATCGATTTTTTTTTTCGCTAAAATCTGCGCATGGTTCCTATACAGATTTGAGATATCTGTTATTTTAGCTCTGGCAACACTAATGTCATTCTTTCTTTGATAGAAACTCAGTATGCTATTTCTAGTTGACGAAATGAGTTGCTTAACGCTTCAAAAAAATTGGGAAATGTTGAAAATTTACTTCCACAAGGTTCGAAATCGCAAGAAAATGTCGTACAAAAATGAGGTTAAAACACGGGACCCACACCCAACGGTATCAAGAAGTTTGTGCATAAAGTGCGTGATACGGGCTACCTAGTGGACAATCCAACGCGTACCCGTGCTCGTCGTGTTCGTTCAGCCGAAAATATCGCCGCGGTGGCCGAAAATGTGCACCAACGGTCGAGACCATCAATTCGTCATCGTGTATCGGAAATGGACATCAGCCGGTCTTCAATGAAACGAATTCTGCGTAAAGATCTTGGTTTGTGGCCCTATAACAATTGAACTTCCAGCAATTGAAGCCCCGTGACCATCCGCTTCGATATCGATTCGTTTTGTGAACCTGCAACAAACTCGAAATTGATGAGGATTTTGCTCAAAACATCATCTTTTCGGACCAGGCGCATTTCCATCTCGGTGGGGATCGAAAAATCCACAAGGATCTCCACATATCCAATGCATCCAATTCGTGTTACTGTTTGGTGCGGCTTGTGGCGTGGCGGCATTATTGGGCCGTATTTTGTGGAGGGTGAGGCCGGCGCGACAGTTACGGTCAACGTAATTAACATCTTTTTTGTGGCCATATCTTGAAGATATTGGTTTGGACGACCTTTGGTTCCAGCAAGATGGTGCTCAATCGGGCGTTACAATAGCGAAACTGCGTCAAAAATTCGATGGCCGCATTATCAGTCGAAATGGTGACGTGAATTGGACGGCAAGAAGCTGTGATTTGACGCCTTTGGATTTTTATTTGTGGGGTGCCGTGAGCATTTGAAAGCCAATAATCAGGAGGATTGTACTTTCAAACAATAAAATAAATTTGGGAATATATTAAGCCGTTTTTATTTATTAAATTTTTAAATCTGAACTTCTTATTGGGACACCCTTTATGTATATAGTTATGGATTTTACTGTATATTTCCAATTCAAAATCAATCTCCGCTAATTTTTGGATTACATTTTTATTTTAGAACATTTTTTTGAGGTTTTCGACTCCTACTCGCTTTGACGCTTTAATTTAAATATTAGAACAGAATTTAGAGAAGGACTCGAAACGAAAAAAAATAATCATTCTCCAAAATGTCATACAAATCCTATGAATTAGTTTCGTGTAAACTACTCAATGCGGAAATTATGACATTAATCCTCCAGAGATTATTCCACTATTTTAAGCGTTACATCATTACTGCACCTTGTATAAATTTATACATTTATTTTGTTTATAAATCAACCAAGTTCGAGTTAACTTTAAGCGATTTATTATTTCCATTAAATATAATTAAAACGCTGAAAGCTTTTCTCTCTCTACAGGAATTATTAAATTATATAGTTGAATAATTTTATGTTTGCCTCCGAAAAAACTCAACACATCAAACATTTTGATTAACATTTAACATGATATCACCAATCACAATAAAAGAATGCTTTCTCATACACTTTCTGTTTGTCGTTATACAACATAATATAAGGATTCATCAGGAAAAGCTGTGGCAATTGCGTGTCTATTTTATAATTTTATGTAATTGAAATTGTTCTTTGTTTTATACGTGTACATACAGAGAGGACCAAAAATGAACCATACTTGTTTTTATATCCCAACCAAGATTATTCATTTCCATATCGGAGCTGAAATATCATTTAACCTAACTGGCAATTAATAAATAAGACAGCGCCTGTTTAATTTTTTGAATCACTCTATGGGTGCAATCATAAAACGAAACAACGGTTAAAAATTTGAAAATCGTAAATATGCGTAGTTTGAATAGTTTATGATTAAAAAGCTTTAATGAATTAAATTTAAATGTAGGTTAAATCGCGCTATGTATTCACCTGTACTCGTGTGTCAAACAATTAAGAAAAATGTAATGAAATGTTAAGGTCTAGAGAATAACTACATGTGTACTTACTCGTAACATACATTCTAGTGATATTGATTATTTAATGCACGGGTATGGTGCGGATATGTGATATTGTGAACACTTGTTGTACTTTTAGTATTTCATATATATGGATTAATTATTTACATGTATCCTTTATATATTAAACAGCGTGAGCTTAGGCGAATAGAGGTTCTGCACATGTGCCACATTTTAAATAATTTATCAACTGGAAAACTTATATGTATCACATTTATTTTGTATACCTCCTTCACTACTAAATGTGATTTTAAATTTGATTGTTCTGTTTCGATGATTTACTTTCTCGTGCTTGACTTTTCAATTACACATTAACTATGTTTAATTACTTGTGCAGTACTATATACTCGTATATATACATACCATGTTTGTTATCAATCATATAATTGTATTCATATTTTTTTAAGTATTGAAACAAATTATTTCCCCATTTAGACGAACATATAGTACATACATATATAAAACAAAGATTAGATAATAATTGTATTGCTAGAATGCGAAATGTACTTCTTGCTAATGTTGTGCTCCTAGTATTTATAAGCTTCTAATTAAAAATACTAATTAGGCTTGGTTAAAATTTAATCCAAAATATATATTAATTATAATTTTTTTGTACATGTATTTGGTATGAGATATAATGCGTATGAAATCGTACATTGTGCGAGTATATATAGTTTATTAAAGCCATAAAATAGTCGAAACAGTATTCGTCTATGTGTATCATGTGTGTGAAGCTAGGATCTGGCCTTTTTCGTGTTTAGTGCGAGCCACGCTATACAAATAAAGTCATGGGCAAAAGTATTTGGAATTTTTATATTTCAAGTAAAATGTTTCCAAATTGTAAAGCATTTATTAAAATCAAAATTTTGATGTACAACTACATTGAAAATGCCTAAAAACATTGAACTTTCGCTAGAGCTACGCCAACAAATAATCAGTAAATTTGAATGCGGACTACTAAGTAAACAGTTAAAATTGCAGAAAAGTAATATTTATACATTAACCAATTTAAAAAAAAAATAAAACTTATAAACAAAGAGAGATGTGGGTGGAAAAGAGTAACAAATGAAGCAGTTGATCGCCGTTTAGTTAGAGAGTTTATTAAATGTCAGTTCCTAATGTTTCAGTTGTCAGTTCCTAATGTTTCAAAAATATCAAAAAATATTATACGAGAGCAGTTTGATAAGTCAGTGATTACTTGAATTTAACGCGCAGTAACTTTAAATGCAGCACTGCTCCCGTCAACAGCCATCTATTAATAGAGTACTGTCAAAGTTTGAGCAAGCTACGTATTTTTGGTTTGTGTTTCACAGCCATTGAAAGCTGTCAACCTCGTAAATTTTAACGAAAATTGAAAAAAATGAATTTCGTGTGTACATAAACATTATTTTTTGCGTAAAAAACCATCACCAAAAACCAAGGAAAGGTATTGATAAATACTATGGGAACTCTGCACCATCGATTTCAATGGTAAAGAAGTGGTTTACTGAGTTCTGTTGTGGTTGTACCAGCACAAGTGATGCCGAACGTTCAGGTCGCCCAAAAGAGGTCGTCACCTTGGAAAAGATAAAACGAATCGGCGAATATTATTCAGAGCTTTTGGAATAATTCGATATTGACTTGAAGCAAAAACGACCGCTTTTGGAGAAGAAAAAGTGCTGTATCATCATGACAAGGCATGGGGAGTGCACAGGTGTGTTGTCATCCATCCAGCATATTCTCCAGAGCTAGCCCCCCCCCTTAGTGACTATTTCGTGTTTCCAAGCCTGATGAAATGGCTGGGCGGCAAGAGATTTGGGACTAACGAAGAGGTTATTACTGAAGCAAACCCCTATTTTTATTCAAAAAATCACTGACTTATCAAACTGCCACCGTAAGCAAATCAGAAGACGAACTATCTCCAGAAGATTTAAGGAAGTACCAATTGATCGAATAACGTATGAGGAATAAAATATGGACAAATGTAAAATCATCTGTATTTATGTTGTACAACCAAAACTAAAATTTTCCTTGTTTTTAAATAACTTATATTTCATAAAATATATGTAGTTATAAAAATGTCGTTAGAAGTAGATGGTTGCAAACTAATTTATAAATTTTGTCAGGAAAACCCGGACAAACAAAAGAACGAAATTTTTCACTACTTCAAGGATCTTGGATTCAAAAAATCGTTTATCTACAAAACAATTAAACAGTTTTCGAATATAAAACCTGTGGAAACAAAACCCGGTTCTGGTAAAAAATGACAACTTCAAGATAGCAAAGTTCGAATGAAATTGAAAGATGAAACGGTGGGTCGAACTGCAAAATCGTACAGACAGCTGGGTAAAAAATATCAAGTTGACCCAAAAACTGTCAAGAAATATTTAAGAGGTATGAATATACACAAACCCAAAAAGTCGGCACCAGCAACTACAGCCAAACAAATAGCTACAATCAAGTCTAGATTAAAGAGCGCTACAGACGATCCGACGGTTGCCTTTTACTACTCTCATTTTTCGCACATGACGTCAATTTAAGTCTATACCGAGACTGCGCAATAATAATTTTAGGATATTTACACTAACAAAGCAACTAGAGAAAGCAACAACAACGTCGAATTAGCGTGTCGTCATCATTTGGTGTAAGCGGCCAGTAGTTTAGAAGGCATTGGTACGACTGACTTGTAGTTTACATGAATGTTAGTTTATTATCTCGTTTTATATATATTACAAAAACGATTTTGTGTTTTTTTACACACCGAATAATTTTTATTTTTTATTTTTCTCTGTTGGTTGATTATTATAAAATTTATGAATTTTCTTTTTGTAATATAAAACGAAGCAATAGATTAACATTAACATGTAAACTACAAGTCGGTCGGTCAGACTGTCTGTAGCGCTCTTAAGAGTGCTTTCCCAAATATATTTCGCTCCTTCTACAGCTTAAAAATGTGTGATGGATGATGAAACTTATTTCACTGTGGAAGGTAGTGAATGGCAGCCAAAGTACTACTACGAGTCTCCCGATCACGAAGCACCAGAAAGGAGAAGTTTATTCATAAGACTAAGTTTCCAGATAAAGTTATGTTGTGGTTCGCCATTAGCGAACGAGGTGTCAGCGACCCAGTTTTTGTTCAAAAATGGTTTGGCCGTTAATGCGCAAACATACACTAACAAATGTTTACCTGTGCTTCAAAAATGTATAGATAAATGATAAAGCGATGTTTTGGCCTGATTTGGCATCCTCACATTGCGCCAACGTAACGTTATCTGATTTACGGCAACGCAGAATCGAAATTATCCTTAAAGACTATAACCCATCAAATGTTCTACAACTAAGGCCAATCGATATTTTTTGGGCAAATTTGAAGAGAATGGTATACAGCAACGGATATTATGCCAAAAATGTTGAATGTTTGATTAGAAAGATAAAGAGGATTTAAGGGGACATAGCACCTTCAAAATTGAAAAAGAAAAGTTTTTCAAAGATTTTTTTTGGAATAAAAAGAGATATTTTAATGAAACTTTCCATTGACATTTTATTTAACTGAAAGTATACAAAATAAAATTTTTAGATTTTTTTTAGCCCACTGTCGTCTGCTACAAGGGTTTTCCAAAAACACTGAAAATTCGTGACGTGCATCATCTAAAAAAACAACGGGGTTTTATTCAGCATTAAATCGCTAAATCGCCCTTGGAATGAACTAAAAGGAAAAATATTGGTTGAAAAATAAAATAATGGCGGCATTGTTTCGAAAATGCAGCTTTTTTGTCCTTCCCCAATTAGTTGTAACTCAAAAAATTGAAAGCCGATTATTCCTTCCGTAGTTCATTCTGAGCAGAAATATATGGTAGATCAACATGTTAAAATTTTAGAACGATTGGATAAGTAGTTTTTTCTCAATCTTGCACGCCAACTTGAAAAACGTCATTTCGAGATAATCGCGTTTAAATTATCGCGCTTTAAATTAGGCGCGCTTTGCAAAAAATAAAATAAAAATATAAATAATTTTTTTTTTTGAGATTTTCATGTTTATATCATTAAAATCATGTTTTTAAACGTTCATTCTAACATATTCTATCATAAAAAAATTTAGATTTTTTGAAAATTTAAAGGTCCCCTTAAAGAAGATCGATACATCAGGAACGCAATCGACAATGTAAAGAGTGCCAAGAAGGATCAGGAAGCCAATCGGGGTGCACATTTTTCTGGAAATTTTGCTTAAGAATTAAAGATTTAAACATTTTTTTTATTGTTAACTATGCGATCTGTGGGGCTCAAAGCTCACCCTGCTCTTCCGCGGTTATGCTTTTTGCGTCCTTACTTTACGCCTCCCAGACAACTCGAGGACGTCGGCTATATGCTCGATTTAAAACCATCTGCACATTGCAAGCTCCATGCCAGCCTATACTGGTATGAAAGATGGACCGGCACATGGGTTTTGCACACCGACAGGGGGTCATAGATGTGTTACATTTCACCACAGATCGAAATCTGTTGATGAAATTTCACTTTGCATCCTGCCCCTATCGGGATTCGAACCCAGTATCTCCCGATCCAAATGGCAAAGCTTTAACCACTGTGCCATTTGGTGGGTAAATAAATAAATTAAAAAATTATAAATCAAAATTGTTTGATTAATAAATAATTTTTTTTTTGTTTCTTCATATTTTATTCCTCATACTCGTTAGTCCGATCTCGATTCCGATCCCACATTCATAAAACGCATTATAACTGGTGATGGGACACGGGTTTAATGTTGACTGTTTTCTTTGGTTATCGTACTCGCAGTTGTGTACTCGGAATTCTTGCCAGAAGGTCAGACGGTAAATAAAGAATATTATCTGCGCGTTATGCGGCGTTTGAGAGAGAAAATTCGCCGTAATTAGCCAAGTTTGTGGAAAGAAAACTCAGAGTTTGCACAACGAGAACGTACCATCTCACAAGGCTATAATTGTGAATGAATTTCTGGCCAAAAACAACAAATATCGAAAAACCATCGCATTCATCTGGTACGGCTCCAGCTAACTTTTCTCGTTCCAAAACTCAAAATACCACTTCGATACACTCGTTTTCAGTCGATAAAAGACATGAAAGGGAATTCGCGACGAGAACTGAAGACGATTCCGAAAAAGCGTTTGAAAATGTTTTGATTATTGGATTACTCGTTGGCATAAATATTATTTCGGAAGAGACCTACTTTGAAGGCGATACAATAAATTTGAAGGGATTGACCAATTCCCGTTACTTTATTGACAGAATATTTTTACCGATTGAACATTCTAGACTCGCCTGAATTTATACAGAAGTAATTTTAACGACGGTTTCTTCCACACTACTATAATCTGCAACACCACAAAACTTATCAAACTATCAGTAGTATTGGACTACTATTTATACCAAGATGTCACTAATAAAATATCATTAATTATCCAAAATTTAAATGAGCAATTTTCGTTGAAAAAATTTTTTTCGTCCATGTTGAATTAATTGACCATCAAACCAAAAGGTGAAATGATGTCGATTACTTGTACATCTTCTATTTATCTTTTCTTCTATTCTTCTATTATTTCAATAGCCACTCGATATTTATTTCAAAATTTTGATTTAAATTTATAGCTTGCTTGCTTAAATGCATCGAGTTTTCCTTGTATAAATAGCAGCATAGAAGAAAAGAAAAATAGAAGGTTCACATTGAATCGACACAAATATTAAAAAATATTGGTCAACCTTATGACTGAATTTTGTGCTTTGCTACGTTAAACAATGTAGGGGTAGTATATTACAATATATACCAAGGTTGAGAAGTATATTATAACTCGGTCGAGCGATATAATAGTAGTCCTCAAGAGTGGTTAATATACTATTTTTTCCACTACTAGAAGAACCAGTGATGGAAAATGGATTTTTCAAATTGTACTGAAAATCGACAACAAATTGTACTAATTTAGACGAAATTGTACTTAATTTTATTTTCTGTTACATATTTAAATAAAACTAATAAATATATTATAATGTTTATAATAATGTTTATTTATAAAAAACTTCAATTATTTTATCAATTCAATTGCATAAATTAAATTAATTTTATGTAAATATTAAATACACCCTAAGTAAATTAAATAAATTATAAACTTGCAATAAACTAAAATATTGTAATATAAATATTTCAAATATTAATATTTAAAAGATGAATATTAATAAATTATATAAAATTAAAAAAAAAACTAAATATTAATAAATAAAAAATCAAATCCGCCAGTTTACACGAATTGTGACTCAATCAAAAATTTCTTCTCTATAAACTAAATTTTGTTTTAGGCAAGGGGGAAAAGAAGAGAAGAAAATTTTGGTTGAATCACAACTCGTGTAAACTGGCGGAATAGTTGTTAAAAAATAACATTATTCCAAAAGTTCATCATGCTGTAGTGGTGCGTTCTGAAAATTGGATTTTAGAAGTTCTTTCGGTATTTTAAAACTATGGCAAGATTCCGATATTATCAGGTCTTTAGTTTGGATTAATGCAAAACATGTTTCAATTTGCAAACGATTTCGACATTTAGTCTTTATAAGGTTTTGATATGAAAATATTCTTTCCACATTGGCAGATGAATGAGGTATTGATAACACACCTTGTACAATTCTATAAATATTACTAAACATCGGTTCGTTTAACTCATTTTTAATTGTAGATGATACTTCTGCCCAGAACTCAGAAATGGATGAGTTTTTTAATTTTTTCATTTTTCGCAATCAGCCAGTGCCCGAAACCCATTGTTTATTAATTCAATCTGTTCCAACTCGTCGTCAGGAAAACACTTGAATGCTAAAGGCAAAATTGAATTTGTTTCACCAAATTACATATTCGGGTGAGAACTTCGGCAGGAAATTTAAAATCTCATCATTAAAATTTATTTTTTTTCGTAAATTATCACAAAAAGATATGTAGAACAGTCTAACGGTGTTTTTAAAATTTAATATTAAGTCATCTGATAAGTTTTTTTGTATATAGTAAATTTCAGCATCGGTACCACAATAGATTTGATCGGTAGGAATGTGGTTTTCTTGTAAATTAATATTGGAGATATCGGTTTCGTCTAAAAATTTTTTAGAAATAAAATTTCTGCAAAATTGTCAAAATAAGTATTTCATACGAGGAATAATTACATGTATCCGTGCATGCTCCGACTGCATTTCTAAATTAATATCATTAATTATTTTTAATGCGTATGATAAAAATAAAAAATGTACATGATTTACATGATCATTTAAATTTGTAGAAATAAAAGATATGTTTTCGTTTCCGTAAGTATTTTCGAACTCTCCTAGGTTCAAATACGCTTGGAGTGCGGTCCACTGCTCGATTGCGAATTGCAGCCTGTAATTTTGAAATGATTTTAATTTAGAATTAAAATAGATTTTGATTTTAAATCATATTTAATATTTATTCATAATATTACCTGACGTGATAACCAGCGTGTTGCAGCAAATTTTAAAATTACGTGCATATCAACACCGAAAAATGACTGAAAATCTTTGAAATCTTCTATTCTGTTGGGACTGTGGCAAAAATAATGATTTATTTCTCGTAACAATTTATCAATAGTGTGGGGTAGAACCGATGCTGCAGCTATTGATACTAGGTTTAAATTGTGGCAAACACAGCCGTTTACGATTAATTTAGGGACAAGTTCCTTCATCTTGGCTTGTACCCCATTGTGCTTGCCCATCATTACAGCACAGTTGTCCACTGTGAACCCTAATAAATTTTTTATAGGGATACTAGTTTCCTTTAAAATGTTTATTGGCGTGGAAAATTCCTGACGCCGAACCATCCGTATAGATATCAGAGTTAAAACCTATCACTGCATTGTTGGTCAAATAAACGAATAATGATGGCAAGATTTTTCGCCATTGTGCTATCAGTGCTTTCGTCTATAACGATGGAAAGTACTGCCGTCGTGCTATGGCTGAGACAAGTTGTATGGTCCTGTTAGATTTTTAATTATTTTTTCACCTTTGTGGCAGTTGATATTCATTTTTTTACGGTTTTTGAATCCGGAATACTAGCTTTTAAAAGCAAATTAAGGTGGTCTAGGACTGCAAATGATAAATTGTGTTCCGCCACAAATAATCCAAGAGAAATTTCCAATTTTTTTGCTCCGTGTGAAACAATCTTGATCCCTTTCTCCAATACGTTTTCAATTCTGGGGGTATCATTTGCGCTTTGCCATGCTTTTTTATGTGAAGTGCTGGAAGCGTGGCGCTCAATATGCGTTTTACCACCTACAATAGCAATATTACACAATATACACTGTTTTCCCTGCCTCGAACTATCTTGAATCAGCCATTTATATTTCGCTTTCCATTCATCTCTAAAACAAATTGCATATTTTTTCTTCTTATCTGCTGGCTCTTCATCTGATGAGATGCATTCCCTTTTTTAATAATATAACATTTACTAAAAGAAATCAAATATACAAGACTAAAAATGTAAACTTACTCTAAAATTTCTGGCGCATCTTCCAGTATTACTGCCACCGGGGATGACGACGTTGTTGTTGATGGTGAGACTAAATTTTCAGACACGCGATTTCCTGTTTTATCTGCCACTTTTCTAATTAACCACCTATCGATTTTTAGTATTTTAATCAATCATAAAACACAAAGAGGAATTAATTTAAACTATGTTACAATTTTCACGGCACTTAAAAATATTCCATATTATGTACTACCACAAGTAAATTATTCACAAAAGTTTGAACCGTACTCTCCGAATTTTATTTAATAAAAATTACACCTTATTTTAAATTACTGTTTAAGTTTTTAATTTTAGCAAATTTAAAACAATAGAAAGTATATATCTTGAAAATAATTATAAATCTATATATAAATAATAATAATTGTATTTACCTGTCCATTTTATTTGAAATAATTTTATATAATCCAGACACACTAGCAAACTAACCACAACAGTTTCGAACAGAAGGAACTGTCTAATATTTAAATTCACAAAATAACTTTGTTGTTCGTATTATTTTAAAATCACATTGATTTGTTTTTCTAAAGTACCGCCTTGCTGTATACGTACAATTAAAAATGTTCATAGAACTACCGTTATAAGCAATTTTTAAATGGAAAAATTCATTTGTCAGCATTTTAAAATAAAAGAGTTTTTTCTATTATTTTGGTTTAATTCAGCAAACATTTAAGCAATTTAATTTCAAATTATTTTCTATTTTCAAATTGTATCGAATTCGGTTGAATTGTACTAAAGTACTTTTAGGAAATAATTGTATTGAAAAAAGTACAATTGTATCGAAAATTCCAACAGTGAGAAGAACCACTTGTTCGGTTCTGTAATAGTATTTCCGAAATCGAAGTAGTCAAAATTTCAAACATAACAGTTGCGTATTATTTTGATGACGTATTAACCTCTAGCGAGAAACAAAACTTCTCAGCTTACTAAGGCGTACAAAAATGGTATGCTCTAGTGTTTTCTGTGTAAATACTTGCGGGCAACTGTGATTGTTTTATTTTCATATTTGATATTTCACCTAGTAGTCTTTTTCTTAAAAACTATCAATAGGCATGGTTAAAGGATGAAACACACCGAAAGCAGTGAAGCGCGTTCCAAGCGATCAACACTATCAGCTGTGTATTGGCGTGCACACCACGCTGCACAGCAGTATCTTTTATTTTAAAAGTGAAATCGAATTGTGTCAATCTTATCGAGGTTATGAATAGCAGCAAAGAGCAGTAAATTGATGGTACATGGATGTGGAGCCTATTGATGCCGCGACAAATGCAACTTCATTCAATATAATTTCGTTAAATTTAAATTTGTCTATTAAAAATACAAAATATTTGACTTGGTTTTGCTGCACGAGTTACGACATCCAGACATCCCGGATGTTCTTAACAACAACAACAACCACATTAGGAATTATATTTCATTTTCTTTCCCACAAATTAATTTTATCAAATTTATTTTTTATATTAACATTTCATATTTCAAATTCTTGTTTAAATGCTTATTATAGATTTTCATATATTTTATTTCATTTATCACATTTCAATTTTATTCTCACAAGTAATTTTGTTAACGTAATCTAAAAGGTACATTTTTATAATTTTTATATTACATTTTCATTTTAAAAAGATTAGATTATATTTGGAAGCGAACGACGGAACATCGTTCGTAGGAAGTGATAACTTGTGCTTGAGTTATATTGTTAAGTTAAATTAAGTGTTTTAAGGTGCTAAATTGTGCATAAATAAAGAAATAAAATAAAAGTTATAATTGGCGCAGTTGGTAGGATCCTATGTCAATAGGAAAAAATAAAATATAAAAATATAATAAATTTTTTTTTACGTAAATTGTAAGAAAACTAATAAGTGAAATTACCTACTGGGGTTAGTACCAGAACAGTGATAAAAAAAAAAAAAAAAAAAAAAGCAAAAATAATCAAAATTAGAAATTCTATCAAGTACACAAGTACACTCAAGGACTGATAAGTTGAAAAAAAAATAAGAAACGGTTACCATTGTGCTTCGAAATCAATAACTGATTGAGACACTCGACGGATCATCGGGTGACATGCAGAAAACGCTGTTTTTCATGTGGTAAGTGAACATATTTTTACAATTTACTAGATTCCCTTGAATGTTCCCTTCCTTTAAAAAATCCAAATATATCTCTCGTCCTACTTCTATTTGTACCGCGGATTACGGTTACGAGAACAGCCAGTTAGAGACGATTAAATTAGTGTTAGACGATAATTTAGAAGAATTAAATTTAAAAAGTATTAAAGATTATTCAATGGATCAAGTCAAAGAAAGTTTAGAAAAATTAAAAATCCCTGATGCAGTCAAGGATCTGCCACATTTTGATGGCAACAAAAGAACATTGTTCGACTTTATCGGCAATGTAGAAGAAATTTTGCAAGTGCTAGTAGGTCTAGATGGTACCCCAAATAGCAAAATTATATTGAGGGCAATTAGGAATAAAATCATAGGAGAAGCCAACGAGGTACTAAATATGTACGGCACTCCTCTACAATGGGAAAGCATAAAAAAAAATCTGATAACACATTACAGCGATAAAAGAAACGAGACGAGCTTGATCAGAGATCTACATAGACTCAACCAAGCAAGTGACACGGTAGAACAGTATTACGCAAAAATTATAGACATATATTCGACTATAATGAATAACATCAAAATTAATGAGCAGAACCAGAATGTTGTGATTTCCAAACAAACACTATATGAAGAAATGTGTAAAAACATCTTTCTTTCCGGGTTAAGGGAACCACTAGGTTCAACTATTAGGGCAATGAGACCGTCAACCCTATGTGAAGCATTTAGTTTTTGTCTGGGAGAACATAACATAGCTTACATCAAAAATAATAATTTTCAGAAAGGTATAACTCCGATAAGGAAACCTTCACCTCAACCTCAAAATTATAGAACAAATTATCCAATCAATTCACCTTTCCAATCATATTCTAAATTTACGCACCAATACCCACATAATAAACAACAAATTCCCCAATACCATCAGTTCTATAGACCAAATGTCTCACATAATCCTTTACAGTTCAAACAAAATTTCAATCAGTTCAAACAACCTTTAATTCAGAAACCACCTCAACATAATTATCACGAACCCATGGACACATCGAGTGGTCATTCCAAATTTAAAAATCCAATTAGATATAATAACAATAATAACAACGGTAATAATAATAATAATAAGGGAGGTAATAATAACAATTTCTTTCGTTCAACGGATCAACCAAGATTCCATGCGGAAGAGTTATATACAGTAGAAAACAATTTTCCAAATAATTTAGAAATCAATGATAACCAAATTCAAGAACCTAACCCAGAATATTCATACTATAATAACTACCCAATTGAGAATGATCAGCAAACCGATTTGCAGATTGAACACTATTGTCCGGTCGAAAATGAAATAGACGACCAGGATTTTCCTGCACCAGCCTCGGAAGACAATACGGGTATTTAGACCTTAACAAACACCAGTCATCTCTGTTGCCTTATATACATATTAAAGGACCAAACAATCAAATTTTTAAATTTTTAATAGACACAGGAAGTAATAAATCATTCATTAGGCCTACTCTTGTAAGACCTGAGCTTGTCAAAATTATCGAACCAGTCGAAATCAAAACTGTATTTAACACTCATTCTTTAAATAAACAGATAACTGTAGACGGACTAGACGAATTTAAAACAAAAGAAAAACTTCAATTCCTATTATTTAGATTTCACAATTACTTCGATGGGCTAATCGGGTTAGAGCTCATGCAACAATTACAAATCAAACTTGATTTTCAAAATTCACTCCTGGAGACCAAAGACGGCATAAGAATCCCATTAATTTTCAAACCAAATTCTATGTCCAAACCGTATACAGTTGAGTCCGAAAGCAAGTTAATAGCACATTTACCTGTCGACATACAGAATGGTGATATTTACATCAAACCAGTGCGAATTAAAGATCAGTTAATAATCCCAGAAGGAGTATACCGTTGTAAAAATTGGTATTCCTACGTCGAGGTAATTAATTTTTCCAAAGTTCCTCAAACCTTTATTATTGACCAACCTATAAAGGTTGAACCCCTAAAAAATAATAGTCATGCGGAAATTCATAATTTCACAATAAATAATTTCAATAATAATGGTAGTAACGAAACACCACCGGATATTCTAGACCTAATTAGAATAAACCACTTAAATGACGAAGAAAAGAAGACAATAACTAAATTATGTAAAAATTTTGAAGACATATTTTATAAGGAAGGACAGGATTTGTCTTTTACTAACCAAATTAAACACTCTATACAAACTACCGATAATATTCCTGTCTATAGCAAATCATATAGATACCCATATGTACATAAAGAGGAAGTACAAAAACAAATTACGAAGATGCTAGAACAGGGGGTTATAAGACCAAGCTTCTCGCCATGGTCATCTCCAATTTGGATCGTTCCAAAAAAATTAGACGCTAGTGGAACACAAAAATGGAGACTCGTAATAGACTATCGTCGACTTAATGAAAAAACAATAGACGATCGGTACCCTCTTCCAAATATAAACGAAATCCTTGATAAATTAGGAAAGTGTATGTATTTTACTACACTGGATTTGGCATCAGGATTTCACCAAATCGAGATTAAATCTGAGGATATCCCAAAAACAGCATTCAATGTAGAAAACGGGCATTATGAATTTGTGCGAATGCCGTTTGGTCTAAAGAATGCCCCGTCCACCTTTCAACGGGTCATGGACAACGTATTGCAGGATCTACAAGGCAGAATTTGCCTGTGCTACATGGATGATATCATCATTTTCTCAACTTCACTTCAAGAACACCGAGAAAGTCTTACAAAGATATTTACAAAGCTCAGAGAAGCTAATTTGAAAATCCAAATCGACAAATCCGAATTTCTCCATAAGGAGATCTCATTTCTAGGACATGTAGTAACCGGTGAAGGAGTTAAACCTAACTTAGACAAAATAAAAGCAGTGAAAAATTTTCCTCTACCCCGTACAGAAAAACAAATTAAATCATTTTTAGGATTGCTGGGATATTATAGGAAATTTATTAAGGACTTTGCCAAACTTACAAAACCTCTGACCGAATGTTTGAGGAAAACAAAAAAAATAACTTTAGACTCCAAATACATCGAATGTTTCGAATTATGTAAGAACCTATTGTGCAACGATCCCATACTACAATACCCAGACTTTTCTAAACCTTTCAATTTAACGACGGACGCAAGCAACTTCGCTCTAGGAGCTGTATTATCCCAAGGTCCGATAGGATCAGACAAACCTGTTTGCTACGCCAGTAGAACATTAACCCAAACTGAAACAAACTACAGTACAATAGAAAAAGAACTTTTGGCCATTGTATGGGCTACAAAGTACTTCCGACCGTATTTATATGGAAGGAAATTCAAAATCATAACGGACCACAAACCTTTGACATGGCTAATGTCACTCAAAGAGCCAAATTCTAAGCTAATACGCTGGAGACTTAAACTTGAAGAGTGTGACTATGAAATAGTCTATAAAAAAGGCGTTCAAAACACGAATGCGGACGCGTTATCCCGAATAGAAATACATTTAAACGAAACGAATAATTCTATACAAGAGAACAATAG